>JABUQX010005943.1:137500-172500 GCA_015478945.1 Trachelipus rathkii
TACACTTCAAATTTCCTAAGTGTTCTGAAAATTTATCATATCTTCTTCGAATAAGGATTCCTCTTCTTCCTTTATATCTCCTTAGCAACATTTCCCCCAATCCTCATATCAATAAATCCAACTCAGTGCCATCTTTCTTCCAGGATATTTTTTCTTCGTTTTTTTTCTTTATTTTTTTCAAAAGAACTTTTTTTTTTTAAGATTATTTTTTTTTCTTTTTCTATACGAAAAAATCTTTAGGAATCTTGCATCATCTCCTATCATTTTCTTTTACAGTCTTTTTCTCATTCCTAATCATTCCTTTTGGAACCATTTCTTAATATCACATCTACATTCTTTTTCTTATGTGATTTGCAGATTTATGACTATTTTATTATAATAAGAATAGAAACATAATAATAAAAGATTAAAACCAATTTTGGGGGGGACCCGATTTAATTTTTACGGGGAAAAAGGGGGGGAAAGGGGCTTTTTTTTTTTTCCCCCCCCATTAAAATTTTTTCCTCCCAACTTCGGCTGTTAATTTAAAAAAAAGGGGGGCTTTTCGTTTTACTTAAAAAAAGGAAGCGGGGGAGGTCAATTTTTTTGCTTAAGGAAGAAACGCCCATTTTAAAAAAGTCCCTTATTCTTTTAAAAAAATGACAGTTAAAGGAATCTTTGAAATTTCACGACAAGTTGGTAATTCTGTGAAATCTTCATTATAAAAAAAAAGGGGGCAAAAAAAAAAAAGGGCGCAAAAAAAAACTTTTTTTTTTCCTGGACCCCCATTAACAAATAAACGTAGTCAAGTGTAGGCTTGTTTTTGTTGTTTCTGTTTCTGTTTTTCTTCTAATAAACTTATTATTTTTTGAAAAAAAACCTTTGCTATTTTTAAAATATCGATTTTCAAAAAAAAAGAATTTTTTTCTTAAAAAAAAACCCCCCAAAATGTTTTCTTTTTCTTTTTTAATGGGGGGGACCTTATTCAAAAAACCCTTGAAAACCATTTTAACCATTAGGGGATTTTAAAGGGTTGTTTTTTTTTTTCAGTTACCCCCACAAAAATTTTGTTGTTATTTAACAGGGTTTTAAAAAAGGGGGAATTTTCTGATTTTTTTTTTCGGGGGGGGGGGATCCCAGGAAACATCCCCAGGGGGGCCAAATGTTTGTTTCCAGGAATTTTTTGTTTTCCAAAAAAAACCCCCCCTAACTTTTTTTTTTTTTTATTTTGAAAAGGAGAAAAATGTTCAGAAAAGATAAATTTGAGAGTAAAAGTTTTTTTTTCCGGTAAATTTCTGCGAAAAATTTCGTTTACTTGCACGGGAATCTTTGCTTTGCTTCCCATTTTTTTTTTATGTAAGAATAAGATTAGTTTCAATTTTTTTTTTTTGTTTATATGGGTTTACATTCTGCTTAGAGTGATTTAAAAATTCACTGGGGATCCCTTGGAAAATTATCACACACACACCCAAAAAAAAAAAAAAAAAAAAATGAATTTTTGAAAATTTTTTTGAAATTTTATTTTTTTTTTTTGGAGTTTAAAACCCCCAAAAAAAAAAAAAAAAAATAAAAATTCTAAGTTGAGCTGTGGGCATAAATTCTTAATTTTCTTCCGGGCGCCAAAAGAACCTTCTATTTGCGGCCCCCGCTTGAAAAAAAATTTGGAATTTGTTTTTGAAATTCGGGTTAAGTAAAACCAAAAAAAAAAAAAAAAATGATTAGTTCCCGTTTTAAATTTTTCAACCTTTTCAAAATAAATAAAATTCACCTTTTTTTATCCAAAAAAATAATCAAAATTATGTGGCAGTTTGTTCTATTTTTTTACCTATTTTTACTTGAACCGATGATAACTTTTTTTTCCCCCTAGGGGGGGGGGCTTACTTTTTTTTAGTTTTTGGTTTTGGCGAGATTAAAAAAAAAAAAAAAATTTATTTAGAATTTTTAATTTAATATTTTTTTTACTGCATTATTTCTTTCAAAAAAAAAAAAAAAAAAATTAGCTTTTAAAAATTTTTCCCCAAAAAAAAATTTTTTTTTTTCTGAAAAATATTTGTAAAAAAAGGGGGACAAATTTAAAAAAAAAAAACCAATTTTAATAATTACCCAAAAAAAGGAAAAAAAAAATTTATTATCTAAATTTTAAAATCATAAAATATTTTATATTTATTTTTTTACCCCCCGCGACCCCAAAGGGGGGGGGTGGGGGGGGCTGGGGGGGGGGGGCCCCCGGCGGCCAATTAAATTTTTTTTTTTTGGGGGAGTTTGATGGGGGGACCCTCTTGCGGGGGGGGGGGGCCTATTTTTTGGCGGCCCCAATGGGCCCGCCGGGGGGGGGACCCCCTAAGGTTTTGGACCGGGGTTCCAGCCCCTAATTTTGCCGGCCTTATATGTTTTGTTTTTCCAAAAACACATTCCCAAAATTTGCCCGGGGGCTTAAAAGCCGGGCCCTTTTTTGGGCGGGGGGGGGGGGGGGGGCCATTTATTTTGGGCGCCCTTTTTTTGGCCCCGGGGGGGGTGGCCTGGGCCGGGGAAAAAAAACCCTTTTTTTCCCGGGGCAAAAGGCCGGGTATAAAAAAAATTCGTTCGCTTTAAAAATTTTTATTTGCAAAGTAAAAAACTTTTAAGTGCCGATAAAGAATTTTTTTAAAAAAGCTTGGTGCCTATTTTTTTTTTAATAAAGGGGGAAAGGGAAAAAAAAAAAAATTAACAAGTTTATTATTTTATTTTTTTTGTAAATTTAAAAAAAAAAACCCAACATTAAAAACTAAAATTAATTTTTTTTTTCCCCCCCCCCCCACACTTTTTCACCTATTCTTTTTTTTCCCTCCTAAGTACGCATAAAAGGGGCAAATGTTTTTTTTTTCCCCCCAGGAGGGGGGTTCAAAGGCCCAAAGCAGTTCCTCATAAAAAAAGGGGAAGTTTTTTGAAAATTTTTTTTTCCCAAAAAAAGGCCCCCCATAGTTTTTTTGCGGGGGGATTTTTAAATTTGATTAACATGGAAAACTATTTTTTGGGAATAAAAAAAATAGTTATAATTTTATAATAAAATATTATTATATATTTATATTATATAATATAAATTTAATATTATTATAAATTATAAAATTAATTAAATATATATATTTTATTATAAATATATATTAAAATACTTAATTAAATTTATAATTATAAATATTATTAAGATTAAATATTATTTTATTTATTTTACATCAATATATAAAATAATCAGTAATATTATATTTTATTAAATTTAATTTATATATATTTATATAATTGCATATTATTATTTATTAATTTAAAAATTATTATATTTTTTTATTATTATTTAAAAACATTTATTATATTATTATGTAAATTTTATTTAAACTTGGTTTGGAAAAAGGGAAATATTTAAAATTTTTATTATGTTTTCAAACTTTAAGCTTTTTTTTTAAAGGGGGATTTGGGGGATAAAAAAAAAAAACCCAAAAAATTTTTTTCCTTATGGTCATTAATTGGCCCCCCTTGGACAAAAAAAAAAATAAAATTTTTTTTTCCCCAAAAACAAAACTTATTTTTTTTTTCAAAACGTTCTAAAAGGGGATTCTTCCTTTCAAAAAAACCTAATAATTGTAAACAGGTAAAATTTTTTTCGTAAAAGGGGGGGAACCTTTTCCGTTGGAATGAGGTTTTCCAAAACCGGGGGGGGGGGCCCTGTTTTTTGCAATTTAAAAATGTTTTTTAGTTTGTTTTCAAAAAAAAACTTTTATAAAACTTAAAAATCCCCCAAAACCCCAAAAAAAAAAAAAAAAGAAAAAAAAAACTTATTTTTTCTTTTTCCCCTAGAATGCATAATTTTTCAAAAAAAGTGGGTGGAAAAAACAACCGTCTTGGGGGGGGAACGGGTTTTCGTGCTTTTTAATGGAAAAAAAAAACCTTTTTCCAAAAATAACCCCCAAAAATTTTATTTAAATTTTTTTCGGTTCATGGAAGGTGGGGGGGGAATTATAAAAAACCTGTTTTTTTATTTGGGATCCTATAATACCTTTTTTGGATATTTTAAAACCGAGAAAAATAAAACCCTTTTTAAGAAAAACTAAAAAAAAAAAAATTTAAAATTTTTTTGCTTAAACTTGGGATATTTTTAGTACAATTTAATAAAAAGGGGGGAAAATAGAAAATATAAAACATTTTTGTAAACAAAAACCACTTCCAAGTAAGGGAAAAAAAAATAACTTAAAAATAAAGGAAATATGTGGACCTATTAATATAAAATGAAAGTAAACAAAATTTGAAATCTGATTATGTACTGGCCTTTTTTTATAAAAAAACAAAAAGGGGGAACTTAGTTTTTTTAATCTGGCGCATCCCCATTTTTGTTTTTTTACCAAATTTTTTTTATAAGGATTTAGATTGTTTTTCCGTAGGTAAAAAATTCTTTTTTTAACATAAAAAAACCCATGCCCCCACCCCCTAGTAAAATAATAAGACTTTAAAGGGAAAAAAACCTTTTTTCAGTTTTTTTTTAAAAAACCCTATATTTCCAAAAAATTATAATTACTGGTTCTAGATGAAAAATTAAATTAATTTTACCTTTGTTTGGCCCCAAAATACCAAGATCAAAACGGGGGGGAACCATTTATTTAAGTATTTTAATAAACTTATTAAAAAATTTATTTGTAAAACAATTTAGATGTTTGTGGGCAATTCTTTTCCCCCGCACACAGGGATATTTAAAAAAAAAGGCCCAAAAAAAAAAACAAAACTGTTTTAAAACAATTAAAAAAAAACCCCAAAAAAAAATATTTTCTAAACTTTTTTAAAAATTTATTAAATAAGATTTATCCCCCCCGCCCCATTTAAAAAAAAATTAATTGTATATGGTAAAAAAAAAAAAAAAAAATATTATTCATGACGAATGAGATTTTTCCATTTACTTTCAAAAATGGTTATAATTTAAAAAAATTTTAAAAAAAAAATTCTTTAAACTAAAAAAAAAAAAAACTTTAATGTATACCCAAATTGTGAAACTGGGGGGGGAATTGAATTTGGATTAAACAGGTTAAAAACCCTTTTTAAAAATCTTTACTTGAAAAATTAAATCCATTTAATTTGGGAAAAAATTTTAAAAAACCCCAAAAAATGTTTTCAATTTTGGTTTTCAATATTGGGGGGGGGGGAACACCCCGGCCCATTACAAAAAAAAAGGAATTCAAAAAAGTTGTTTTTTAAACTTTTAAAAAACATTTTTTTTTACTTTCTTTTTTAATTGGAAAAACGAGGGGTTTTTGCTGTTTAGTTAAAAAAATTTAAAAATTAAATTCCCTTGCCCCCCCCAAAAAAACCCCAAAAAAAAAAGAAAAATTCGTGTGTAAATAAAAAAACAGGTTTTTTAAATTTTTTTTTTTTTCCTTTATTTTTTTGTTAAACCAAAATTTTAAAAAATTATTTTTAAAAAAAAAACTTAAAACAAAAACGGTTTTGTACCCAATTTTATTTTTCCCAATAACCAAAACCAAAAACAATATAGGTGTTGAAAAAAAACTCCAAAGGAAAAAAATAATTTATATTAAAAAAATTTAAAAACCCAAAGGCTTTTTTACTGCCCAGTTAACATTTTTTTTTAGGGTTAGCAAAACGATTCTTCCAAAAAAGCCCAACTTGCACCTTTTTAAAACAAAAATTTTGGCAATTTTAACTTGTTTTGATCCTAGGGAAAACCCGAAACCCCCCCCCCCTTTCTGATATTTTAGAATTTCCCAATTTTTTGGGCCAACCAATAAAAAAATTACCCAATTTATTAATTTTTTCACCCCAATTTTGGGCTTTTTTTTAAAGAAAAAAAAGCCACCCAAAAAACTTTTTTAATTTAACCCCTTTCTTAATCTTTTTTAACCAAATAAAAAACAAAAAAAAAAAAAAAAAACTTTTGTTAAAACCAATATTCATTTTTTTAACCAAAAAAACAATTGAAAAAATTTAAAAATTCAAACCATATTTAATTTTAAAAATTAAACAATTGGATTGAGTTTTGTAGAGCCTTATTGTAAAATTAAAAAAAACATTGGGAAAAAAACCAAAAAAAAACAACTTTTTTTACTTGGTTTGAACCAAAAAAATATTTTTAAAAAAAAAAGCCAAATTTAAAAAACTCCATAAAAATTTTTAAAAAAAAATTTTGATCGAAAAAATAGTTTTGGGAAAAAAAGGGGGGCATTTTATGTGAATTTAGAATAGTAAACCAAAACTAATTTTTTTTTAAAAAAAAAAAACCGCCCCTTGGAATTTAAAACAAAAAAACCATGAAAAACGGAAAAAAAGGAAAAATTTTTCCAAAAAAAAAAATTCAAATTCTTGTTTTTTTTTTTTTACTATTTAATTACAAAAAAAAAATTTTTTAAAGTAAAATAAAACAAGATTTAACACAATGCCCTTTTTTTTTCTTAAATGTCGAAAAATTTTCCAAAAAAAAGCAAGCCCATTTTTTTAAAAAAAAAAAAAATCAATAAGTAAAAAATTTTAAAATGTTGTAACATTTTAAATAATTTAGGAAAAAAACAAAAAAATTATTAATAAAAAACCCAAAAAAAAGGCCAATTTCCTTCAAATTTCAAATACGAGAATGAATTTTTGGAGCAGTTTTTTTTTTCTTTTTTACAATTTAATGTTTTTTTTCAATTAGAATTTTTTCCCAAAAAGGAAGCTATATCATTTCAAAAATTTTCCCCTTCGGTTTCTCAAAAATCAGAAATTAAAAAAAACAAAAAAGGCTTTTTAAAAAAAAACGGTAAAATTTTGAAAGATTTTTATTGAAAATCTAAACTCGAAATGTTCGAAAAAAAAATGGGAGCAAATTTTTTTAAATTCAAAATTTAAAAAATCTTATTTATCCTAAATAAACTTTCAAGTTCCAGTTTTTGAAAAAAAAAATTCGATTTAAATTAATTAATTTGGTAATAAATTATATTAATAAAATTAATATATTGATAATATCAATTTTCTTTTTAATTTACAAAATATTTAGCATGATTTTATATAATAAAGTTTTCAACAATTAATTTTTTTATTATAGACTTAATTTATATTTATTTTTTTTAAAAATTTACTTTATAAGTCTTATTTAATCTAAAGTAATAATTCCCGAGGATATCTTTAAGAAATGTATTATTTATCTTTGTAAGCCTTCGAAAATATTTTCCTTTATAAAACAATGATCCCTTTTAAAAAAAAAAAAATATTAAAAAAATTTTTTTAAAGTAATTAAATAATTTAATTAAAAAAAAAAATTTAATTTTAATAATTAAATTAATAATTTTAATAATAAATTAAAATATTTTAATTTAAAAGAATCTAAATTTATTTATTCTTTTAATAATCCAAATATTTTTTTCAAAACCCCTTTTTGTTTTAACCAAAAAAAAAAAACCCCTTCAAATTGTTTCAAATAAAAGATTTTTTTTAAAAAAAGATCGTTTATATTTAAGTTTAAAAAATGGTGTCAAATTTTAAATTTTTAGAAAAATCTTTAACCATATTTAAAAAAAAACATTAAATTTTACCAGTTATTTTTTTGGAACCCGGCCCTTTTGAAAAAAGGGGCTTTTTAAAAACATTTGGGTTTTATTAGACCAAAAAAAAAAAATAAACCCGGAATTATTTTTCGAATTTGGGGGGCAAAAAAAAAAAAAACAAACGTGGGAACCCCCTTTTTTTTGTTAAAAATTTAAAAAAAAACAAGAAAAATTTAAAATTGGGGGAAAAAAAAAAAACAAATTTATTAAAACTTTAAAGTTTATTTACTTGGCATAACAAAATATTAATTAAAATTTAATAATTAATTAATTAATAGATATTTATTAATTAAAAATTATATATTATTTATAATAATATTAATAAAAATTAATTTTATTTTTATTAAAAATATTACATAATAATAATATTTATAAAAATTATTATATTATTATATTATTTTAGTATAAATATTTAATTATATATTATATAATATATTTTATTATATAATTTTCTTAATTTAAAATTTATTTAAATTTAATTTTTAATGTTGTATATAACATATTGGTTATCTAGGAAATATTTTAAAAAACAAAGTTTTAAGCCATTTTTTGCTTTTTCTAGATTTTTTTTCTTAAAAAAACCTTTTTTAAGTTTTTTAAAAAAAAAAAAAGGGGCCTTTTTTTGTTTTTTGTTTTTTTTTTTCCCTGTTTTTTCGGGTATTTAGGGGGGGGGCGCGGGGGGGCTATAGGGCCGGCGGGGAGGGGGGGGAATTTGCTTTGGCAAAAAAAAACTAATTGCTTTTTTTTTTTTTAAGGTTCCCGCCTTTTTTTAAAAAAAAAAAAAATTGTTTGCGAGGGGGGCCCTATTTTTTTTTTTTTTGCCCGGGGGGGCCCCTTTGGGCCCGCCTTACGATTTTGAAATTATGCCGGCCATAAGGGGCCCCCGGCCAATTTAGGGGCCGGGGCAAAACTTTTTCGGTTTGGGGCCAAAAACCCCCGGGGGCCCCCCCAGGCTTTCTTGCCACCCCGATTGGCAATAGCGCTTCTTGAAAAAAATTTTCATTTTTCCTGATTGGCATTTGTTCCATTTTTTAAAAAAAAAAAAAAACTATATTAGTGGGCCCCCCAAAAAATTTTTATTTTTCGCACTTCGTGAAAAGTACAAAAAAGAAAAAAAAAAAGAAGCGTCTCGCATTTTCTTTCGGAAAAAGAAATTCGGGGGGGGGGGGGGGGGGACCCCCCCAATGTTGGGTAATTTTTTTCGGGGGTTCTTCAAAAAAAAAAAATTTCAAAAAATTTCTAATCTGGTTTTAAAAAAAAAAAAAAAAAATTTTTTTGTTTGGTTAAAAAAAAAAGGGATTTATTTTTTTTTTTGAAGTCATTTCCCAAAGGCAATGAAAGTTTCATTTGTACGATATTGTAAGACCTGTCAAATCCATTTCCTCCTAAAATCCTGTGCAAAACAGATTTTTTTTTTCGGAATATATGTATTTTCAGGCTAATTTTTTTCCAAAAAAAACTAAAAAACTAAAAACCCCCAGAACAAAAAAAAAAAAAAAAAAACACCTTCTTCCGAATCATATTCAAAAAATGAGCCCAAAAAAGGTTCAAGGGGAAAAAAAAAAAGTTTCCCTTTTGCTTTTCTTTTTTTATTATTGATTTTACAAATTTTGTCTTTTTTTGGGGAAAAAAATTTTAAAAGGAGTGTAATTTAGGTATTGAAAACTTTTTAAAGGTATAGAAAAAAATTCTTTAAAATTTGTTAAGTGTTGTTCCTTTAAAAAGTCAAAAAATTTTTGAAAAACTTTATTTCCTTAAAAGTTTTTTTGGCCGAAAAAAAAAAAAAAGCCCCACGGGGTTCCCCAAAAGCCAAAAAAATTTTTTTTCCACCCCATTAGGACGTCGTTACCCCAAACAAAACAAACAATGCATGATAAATAAAATGTCTTAAGGCTTTTTAGGGGATATTTTCTTCCGTTTTTCCCCAATTTATTGCAAAAGGGGGTTCCATCCCTGGAAAAAAAAAAAAACCCAGGGATCCCAACCAAAAAAAAAACCATGGGGGCTTCCTTATCCAACCAAAAAAAAAAGGGCCTATTGCCAACATCCCCGCCCCCACTTTTTGCCAATTTATTTTTATGGCACCCTTTTTTTCTTTCCTTTTCCAAAAGGAACGGGTTATCTTTTTTGGTTTTGTTTTGACTTTTTTTCAATTTTTTTTTCTTGTTTCTTTTTCGGGGGGTTCATTTTTTCACCCAAGGGCCCCAAGTTTTAAAAATCCCCGAGGGCCAAAATTATTTTTCAAAAAAAACCCAAAAACCCTTTATTATTTAACACTGCCTTAATGTTTGGAGGCCCCCAAAAAAACCATTTAGAATAAATCATATATACCTAATTATTTATAAATTATATTATAATTATTCATATTTTTATATTATTTTTATATAATATTATTAATACTATTTTGTTAATAATATTATAATATTTAATATAATAATATTATAATAAAGTTTTTTTTTCTATTTAATATATTTTTATATTTTTATTATATAATATATAATATATATAGTAATAATAATTTTATTATAATTATTATATTATAATTAATTTTTAATTATTGCTTCCTGATTTTAATTTCTTTATTAAATTTTTTCCTTTTTAATTTTAAAAAAAATTTTTTCTTTGCCAAAAATAAAGTTTATTTCCTAATTGTTTATTAAAAACATGATCTTTATTGGAAAACGTATTATTTTTTATGATCCTTATAATTTTAAAACCTTTAACCAAAAAAAAAATTTTTTCTTGATTTTCTTTAAGGAAAAAAATTACCCCAGAAAAAAGGGCCTTTTTTCTGTTTTAAGGCCACCAAAAAACCAAAAAAAAAAATATTTTTTCCCCCCAAAAATATTTCTCTACGGTAGTTTTTTTCATTTTTCATTTTAAAAAAGAAAATCTTAATTTTAAAAAAAAAGGAGAAATCCTTTTTTTTTCTTTGTTTTGCTTATTTTAAATAAAAAAAGAATTAAAAACAATAAAAATTTGTAAACTTTCAGAGCCCAAGGAAACATAAAAAACATAAACATTTATTTTTTGTTATGTGATTTTTTAAAAAATGAAATTTTTTGATGTTTAAAAAAAAAAAAAAAAAACGATGAAAAAGGCAATTCAAAAAAAAAATACTTTTTTAAAAGAGTCAGAGTTTGTGGTCAGGTTTATTCTTGAAAATGTTTTTTTTTTTTTTTTATTGTTTAATTGTTTCGACGTTTTAGTTAATTTTTTTGAAAAATTTTCCCCCTTATTTTTTTAAATTGGGATAATTTCTCAAAAATGTTTTTGGTAAAATTTACTTTTTTCATATTTTATTCTTTTTTCGTTTTTTTCAAAAAAAACTTTTTTTTCTTTTTTAAATAATTTTTACAAACAAGGGGGGGGGAACTAAGGCCAATCAAAAACCAACCAAAAAAGGAAAAAAAAAACCCCAAGCTAAAACTTGACCAGCCATTCCATAACTCCCGGCCAAAACAAAAAAAAAACCTTGGAACCTTACTCTCGCAAGTTACTGGGGCCGCCCAATTGGCACGGGGCCCCCAAAAAAACAAAACCAATAAAGATAAAATTATATTTATTAATATAATATCATTTGCAATTTAAGATTATGTTAATCATAATATTAAATATTAATATATAAAAAAATTATTTTATATATATTCATTTTAATATATATCTAATTAATACAATTAATTATAAATATAGTCAGATAATTTTAATAAATTATAATTTTTATTATTATAAATTATTTATTTATTATAAATTTTAAGTGATTGTGTAAGGTTTTTGTGTAGGTTTGGTTGTTTGTGTTTGTGGGGTGTTTTTAAGGGTTGTGGTGTTTGTGGTAGTTCTGTGTTGTGTTGGTTGGGGTTTTTAACTTGGGTTTCTCTGTTGAAGGGTATGTGCGTTCGTTCGTTCGTTCTGTATTTTTGTTAAGGGGTTTTTCCGGAAGATTTTGGGGGGCTATTTTTTTTTAAAAATCCCTCTTCCCTTTGTAAAATCTAAATTAGTACCCATCTTTTTATTTTTTAATAGGCATTTAAAAAAATTTTGAAAACCAAAAAACCATTTTTTTTAAAAATTTAAATAGAATTTAATTTTTTACAAAAAAAAAGGTGAAGAAGTTTTATTTACAAACGTATGGGATACAACTCAAAATCAAATTTAATTATCTTATTATGCAATTTGGATTTTATTTTAGGGTTTAATTAGAATTTAATGTTTTTTTTACTTTTATTAAAAAACCACAATTTAAAAAACGTTAAAAAAATATTTAACAAGTAAACCCGGGGATTGAAGAGTTTAGGTTTTCCAAAAGTCCTACGGGGAACGGGTCTTCTTGCCCGCCGCGTTTTTTGCGCTTATTTTTTTTTTTCAAGCGGGTGTAAAGTAACATTTTTTTTTTGATCCACTTCGAAATTCTTCGGGGAGCGTCAAGCTCGATTTTCCTTTGATTTTTTCGGTGTTTTAAAATTTTTTTAATTTTTTTATTTGTATTTTTTTATTATTTAAATAAAAATTAAAAAAAATAAAAAATAAAAAAAAAAAAAATTAAAAAACATATGTTAAAATAATTTTATATAAATTTTATACATTTCAATTTTATTATTAATATTTTATTTTAAAGTCATAAAATATAATTATAATTATTTTTTTAATTTTTTCATATTTATAATTTTAAAATTATAAATTAATTAATATTTTAAAAATAATTTTTTAATTTTAAATATATTTATAAATAATTCGTAAAAAATATAATATATTTTATATAATTTATTGAATATAAATTTATATAATAAATATATACTATAATTTTTATACTCTCATAATATTTAATAATAAATTATGAATTAAAAATTATATAATAGTAAATTTAAATTTTTTTCTTATAATTTACTTATTATTTAATTTAAATATTCTAATTAAATTTAATTATTAATAAAATATTATTACTTATATATAATATTTTATTTATTTTTTTTTTTTATAATTTTAATTTTTCTTAGATATTGATAAATACTTTATATTTTATTTACATATTTTCATTCTTTTTCCAAATTTTTTTTTTCCACAGAAAATTTAATTAACAGACATGATCCGAAATTTTTTTATTGCCTTTTTTTTGCTTAAGCCTCCCGGGGCTCCGGGGGGGGGGGGCCTTTTTCCGGTTTTTCCGGACTTAACCTCAAGGGTATAAATCAAAACCCTTCCCCATTTTTCACTCTCCTCCTAGCAATAACCCCGGGCCAGGGGGTTTAATAAGATAAAAAACTTATTTTTAATTACTTAAATTAATATTATATATTATATAAATAATTGATATTAATATAATTTTAATATATTATTTTAATATAGTATAATATAATTATAGTAATTAGAAATATTGATTAACTTATTTTCTAAAAATAAAATTTTTATTATTATTTTAAATACCCGGGTATTGTTATTTGGCCCCCCAATTCCGTACCACCAAACCCGGCCCCCAAAAAAAAAAAAACTTTTTTCAAAAGCCCCGAAACAGTTTTTTCCCCCGGGCCTTTTTCCCCCCCCCACTTCCCACCCCGGTTTTATAGCGGGGAATTTGCATTTTAACCCCGCATTTTTGAAAATTTTTCCTCCTTCTTCAAAAAAATTTTTTTAAACCCGTTTTTTATGGGGAATTGCGGGGGGAAACCGTTTTAACCCTTTTGGGGGCCAACCCTTGGGAAACCCGAAGGTTACAATTGAACCGTTTGGCCCAAATATTCACCCCCCCAATTTGGGGGGGGGGGTTTAACTTAAACCCCCCCCCCAAATCAGTTGAAAAAAATTTAAAATTGGGGAAAAAAAAAAAAAAAAAGGCTGAGAAAAAAAAAAAAAAAAACTCCCGTAATGTGCTCCAAATTTGTTTCTTTTTTTCCATTTATCTTTAAAAAAGGGTATCTTCCTTGGGTTTTTGTGAAACCCGAGGTTATACATTTACCGGTTGGCATTTTCTTCCCCCCCCCCATGGGGGGAATGCCCCAAACCCCCCTCAAAAAACATCTGGAAATTTAATTTTTGGACCCGTAGAAAAGGTGAAATTGGTTAAACAAAAACTTTTTTTTCCCCTTTCCCAAATAATAAAGGTTTTTTTTTCCTAGGAATCTAATAAGCTCAAATAATTTGGAATTGGGTTTTTTTTTCTTTTTTTTTTTTTTTTCGTACCCCCCCCGAAAAACAAACCCCAAAAAAGGAAGGGGGGGTTTAACAAACTGGGCCCCCCAACACCTTAAGGGGAAAAAAATTTTATTTTGGGGGAGTTTTACGGGGGGGGGCGGGAAAGTACTATATCGGGATTATTTTGTTAAAAAAAACCAAAAAACCGCAAATATAAAAGTACTTCCTCCGGGGGCTTGGGCTTTTTTGACCCTCAAAAAAAGTTTTTTTTCAAAATGGGGTACTTTTCCGGTTACCAACCCCAAACCCCCCAGAGGAATTTTTTGGGGGTAAGGTGGGGGGGCCCCCCCCAAACCTTTAAGGGGGAATTATTGGGAGGGGGGCCGATTTGAGGAAAAAGCGGATTGGGGAAAAAAAAATAACTACTGGTTTTTATATATATCATTATTAATTTATTATATAAAACAAAAAAATTTTTTTTCCCAAAAAAATTAGAGTTAAAAAAAATTTTTTTTTCCCAAAAAGGAAAAAATTTCCAAAAAGATTACAAAAAGGATTTTTTTTATTTCATCCTCTTTTTCTTTCTCCAAAAAAATTTTTTTTGTTATTAGTCTCTTTTCTTTCCAATAAAGGAGGTTTTTACCGAATTTCAAAATTCCGATAAACTTTTTGCCCATTTTTTTTTTTCCTGGTACCAAAGGAATGGCAAAGTATTAATTTTCCCCCAAAAAGGAAAAAAAAAAAACAGGGCCCATTATTTGTTTGTTTTTGTAAACCAGGAGTTTTGTTGGGAATCCTCAGTTAACTTTCATCTGGTTTTTATACTTTTTTTCCCCCAAAATTCTACTAGTGTTACAAAAAAAAAAAAAACTTCTACAGATAAATGAAAGGTCACAAAAATTTTTTTTTTTTTTTTTTTTCTTCCATCCACTTTTTAATCAGCAAAGGGATTTTCAAAAAAAAATTTCAAAGGAAAAAAAATCCCCTTCAAGTTTACCAGGTTTTTTTTGGAAATTTTTTCAGACCAGTACAATCTTTTTTTCGTTCTTTTTCTTTTGATCCAAAATTTTCTTTTCTTTTTGAAACCCAAGCAGAAATTTTTTTATTTCATGGCGCAGACAAATGTGTTTTAAAAACTTTTTTTTTTACCCTTTCCCCTAATCTTCAATTGGTTTTTTCATATTTTAACTTCTCCTGTTTATTATTTTTTTGTCTTTAATATTTCCTTTTTACTTTTTTTACCTTCTACAATCTACTACTTCTATGCCTTCTTAACTTCTCAAAAAGATCGTTTTATTTTTTTGTCTTTTTTTTTTTTATTTAAAATTTCTATAAATTTTCTTTTTCATTTTTTCTTTTAATTTTTTATTTTTTATTGTTTTTTTTTTTTTTGCTAAGAAAAAAAACTATTTGTTTTTTTCCAGAAAAAAAAAAATACTTTTATTTTTTTTTTTAAATAATCTTTTGTTTTGTTTACAAAGTATTTTATTTTTTTTTGGAATTTTTTTTTTATTATTTTTTTTATAATTTATATTTTTTTTTTATTTTTTTTTTTAATTACATGTTTTTAGCTTCAATTAAATTTTTGCTTCCAAAATAAAATTTTTTTTATTTTTTTATTAAATTTTTATTTTTCCCGAATTTGTAATTTTTATGTTTGAGGATTTTTTTAATTTTATATTTTTTCTTTTGTTTTTTATTTGATTTAAAATTACCATTTTTGCTTTCCATTTAACTGTTTTTAAAAAGGGTTTTATTTGGCTTTTATTCAGTTGTAATTTTTTAATGGAAAAAAAAAAAAAAAAAAAATTTTTTTTGGGGTTTTTTACCACAAAATCCCTTCTAAATTTTATTTATTCTGTTTACGAAAATTTTTTTTTTTTCGTAAAAAAAAAAATCCCCCCAAAATCCCAAAAAACCCACAAATTTAAAAAACCCCGTTTTTTCTCCCCACCCTTTTCTCCCCCATTTGGATCCTTATGAAAAACCAAGTCAATTTTTAGAACAAAAAAAAAAACTTCTTATTCTTTTTATTAAACCCCCCCAAACAAACAACAAAAAAAAAAAAAAAAACTTTTCTATTTTTTTTTCATTCATTCATTATTTATTCAAAGTTAAAAAAAGGGAAAGAATTTATTTATTTATATTAAAATAATTTTGTTTTTTTTTTTTAGCTCAGTTATACCTCTGACGTCCGTTTTTCTAAAATTTGTTGGCGGGTTCTCCACAAAACCCAAAATTTTTTTCGTGAATATTTCATCGCTGTGTGCCTTGTCGCCGACCAAATCCATGGCTCTGTACTGCAGTGCCAAGGCTGCCAGGGATATGCTATTCAAGACTTTGGCACTTGAAGAGGGGGACGCAATAAGGGTTCTCAACTACGCTCCAGGACCTCTAGATAATGATATGCAGGTACATATCGATTGCAACTTTTTATTTTATTTTTATTTATTTGTTTATTTATTTATTTATTTAATGAAATGGCTAAATTATTGAATCGTTTATATTTTGTGCCTTGTTAATAATAATAATAATAATAATAATAATAATAATAATAATAATAATAATAATAATAATAATAATAATAATAATAATGGCAATATTGTGTTATAGGAATGTGTTATTTTTTTAATTTTTTTTAAATTATTTATCGTTTTACCAGATCGGTAGGAAATAGCGTATATATTATTAATTTTCATTGGTAAAACAATAATTGTAAAGATGTTAAATATGGAATAAAAGTCTTCGAAATTTCTTTTTTATAACATTTGTCTACGAAAGTAATTATCAATTTCCATCGATAATATATCAGCCGATTTTCATGAAACTTATATTGAAATGTTTGAAATGATCTCAAAAGAAAGATAAAATGTAAAAAAAAAAAAAAATTGAGCCAGTAAAAAGTTATAAAGTCTCCAAATTTCAAATTTAAAATCAATTTACTGTCAGATGATTCTTTTATATATATAATATATATATATAATATATATTATATTATATTATATCATATAGTATATATATTATTATATATATATATGATTATATATATATATATATATTATATAGGCGTATATAAGCTTATAATGTTTAAACAATATCTTGTCATTTTTTCAGCACTCACGGGTCGGGGGTACGTGGGGCGGAACCTCCCTACAGGTAAATTTTCCTGTCCCATGCATTCATTTACCAAAAAAAATTTAATATAAATGCTATTTTGTGGCGATCTAGCAATAAAAGTTATGAAAAATAAAATACCAAAATAACCCATTCCTATAACAGAGAATAATAATAATAATAATGATAATAATAATAATAATAATAATAATAATAATAATAATAATAATAATAATAATAATAATAATAATAATAATATTATAATAATAATAATACGTAGTTTATTATTATTATTATTATTATTATTATTATTATTATTATTATTATTATTATTACTTGCAGGCTGAAGTGAGGACTCTGACCGAGGACGCAGAGTTAAGAGAAATGTTCAGCCAAATGAAGAAGACCAACCAACTAATTCGAGTTAAAACATCAGTTGGGAAACTGATCATTATTATAAAAGAGAATAAGTTTGAAAATGGAGCCCACATTGATTTTTATGACTACTAAATATTGTTATTTATTGGCTTAAGTTCAACTTTAGTTTCAATTAATGCATAGTATAGATAGTTAAAATTATAATACTTAAATCCAATGCTATAATTTTCGGATCATTTTGTGTGTGTGTCTGCATGGTGTACTTTTTCGCGGCAAAATTTCCTGCCAAAAAGTAAAATATAGTGACAAAAACAAATATTAGGCATCTTCCTTCAAAATTTAGTACCAAGTGAATATTCTAAAAGTATTTATGATAAAAAATAAACTTTTGTTATATTCCAAAGTCATATTATATCAGTTTTCTTTTTGGCGGGAAATTTTGCCGGTCCGAAATTTATAACATTCGATCGAAGTACTGTAATTTTAATTATATTTATACTATGATTATATTATTGGTTACCTTTTTAAGTGCTAAAACGTTGTTTGTGTTAAATGCTTCTCTTGTTATGAATATTCTTAAGTAAACGTGTGACAAATGATTCCCACAATGTTCTCGTGAATATAATAATTTCATATAATAGTTAAACCTATTTTAATTGCTAGCCATGTTGCTTTTCTAAATTATTGTTTCAGAAAGTTTCTGATTTGAGTGGATATATAAATTCCCCCCCCCCCCCCAGTGTTGAATATCAAAAATTCAAAAATTGGTCTGATTTTGTTCTTGAATTGGTTAAGTAAGTTCATTACTATTATATAGACGCAGCTATAGACTGTTTATCAGTTGTTACCTTCTTTTTAGTATAATTATTCACTGTAAGGAAATAAAGACATGTTCTGCTTAACTTTCAGTCAAATAACTCGTAAAAAAATAAGAGTTTGACCAATGTATAGTATGCATCAAATTCTTCTTCATAGTGCATATGTTCTTATTTTTTAAACTTTATTTTTTATTTTAATTCTTATTAGTCAATTTTATTCTATAAAGTATTTTAAAATTTAGATTTGAAATGAAAAAATATTTTTATTATTTTTTTTTTTTCGCTGTGTTATTTATAAATATTGTAAAACAAATTCTTACTCTTAATATTTCAACATTTACATTGTAAAAAAATTTCAAATTTGGCATTACACAGTTATTTACTTAATACTTACCTTTTGCTTTGATATTCAAGTTGAGTAGCAAAATATTTAAATATTAACAATTACTATAAAATATTTACTGAATTTAAAATTAAATTTTTATATATTTTTTTTATATCTCTTTCTGTGGGCAAAGGGAGGAGGCCTACCAAATTTCACCTGAGTTTGGGAGAACAAGGACCCAAGGCCAAATCAAAGACCGACATGCCTCGATGCGCGGCGTTTGAAAGTATGCAAGTCGAAGGAAATTGGAAAAATAGATAAAGGAATTGTGTTCCAGACTTACTCTCCATCAGCGGGATTCGAACCTGGACTCCGCGTCGCTGAGTTAACAGTGACCGGGCGCTCTAACCACTAGACCATCCACCTTCCCAAAAAGAACGTTTCAAGCGTAGTTGTTAAAGCACCCGGTTTCCTCATCCCATAATTGTACATGAAAGATTGAACATAACGGTTAAGTCTGGAGTCAAGAGAGTTGGAGAGAGCAAGGATGAGAATGTGTGGATGGAGGAGGAGTCGCATGAGCTCTCCTCAAAGGAAGAGGTACTCCACTAGAAAGTTCAGAAGAGCAATGTCCATTGTAATAGCGATAGAATAAGGAAAGTGCTGCAACAATTCGACGACTTCAAAGATATTGGGGAGAGTCAGTGAGAGTAAGATGGTCGACAAGTCGAAAAGTCCTAGACTGCACTTTATCAGAGTGAATAGTGTGTGTGGAACCAACTTCAGATATGTGATGCGTACTCCATACAAGGGCGAACAACGCACTTAAACAGAGAAACAACTAGGGTACTGAAAAGTTTTGCAGGCGCCTCAGAACACCCAAACTCTTTGAAGTATCTTTAAAAAGAAAAGCAATGTGATTCTCATATTTAAGGCAAATAAGGAAACGCCAGGAATATTAAAAACAGAAGAACGTTTTAGTTGTGTGTTTTTGAAGAAGATATTATAGTTGTGTGGAAGATTATGTCGAGTAGATAGATGAAATAGTGTTTTTGAAGTATTGAAAACTCCCAAATTACCCAAAATGATAATTTCTGAGAAATAAAAATAAGAGAGAATGTGTTCTTCTATTTTGGAATTTATATAATCAAAGAATTAGGATAGTCAGTTGAACTAGCTGATAAATAGACAGAACATATGAATTTAGTTGTTGAATGACATGTTGCCTTAAGCCATGCAGCAGAAAATACAGAAGACACCAAATTAGAAACACGAAAACAGATTACATCGTTGAGTACACATGCTCAACATCCGCCTTTGGCTGGAAAGCGAGGATAGAGATAGTAGGAAGGAACAGAGTAGGGTTTGTTGTGAGAGCACTTAGACACATGTGTTTTGGTTAAAACAAGACATCGACAGACAGCTCGACGTGTGTTAGATCAGACGAAGCCTATATAGATCACCATCTGTACTTTTCGGTTAGGAAAAGCACTGTCCCACGCGGCCTGTGACGGCAGCACCTACCACCGAACACGGATCTCCGCAGGTGTAGAAGAAGAGTGGTGGTAGTCGACAACAAAGTGGAGATTGAAGAAAAGGTTGCAGAACTTAATGAAGAAAGAAAATCGTGCACCGGAGCAAACTTTTAATTTATCATGGCACCAATCCTACCACCAGAGCCCGTCAACTCCCGAGTGGTGCTGGAGAGAGTGGTGGGTGAGGGGCTATCTTTGGAAGACATCCCTTTTTTGCTTCTCCAAGACCGGGTGTGTCAATACCTTTGCTTAATTAATTAATTTGACGAGATCAGGTACTAGATCCAGAATAGTGCTTCCATGACATGAGCTGAAATGAGCGAGTGGTGTATTCACGCTTTAGCACATGACCAGTATTTACAACAAGCACCCGCTAGTCGAACACACACGTAAGCCATAACATCACACACAGGGTTACTCGTCACTATTCCCATATTCGTGAGCATACCGCTAACTACACCTTGAATAAACCTACAATTATATTCTTGCACATCATAAATGTTCATTGGAATGTAATCTCATCGCTTCGGGGCACTACTTCCCTTCCCTATATATTATATAATACTATATATATATATATATATATATATAATACATATATATACATATAACTATATATATATATATATATATATATAGGCATATATATTAATATATATATACTAATATATATATACTAATTATATCATATATTAAAATATTAATACATCTACGTATATATATATATATAAGAGTTTCATCACTATATATATATTTATATATATATATATAACATATATATATATATTATACTACTCGTGAAAAATATCATTCTTTTCTGAGTTCATGTACAGGATTCACCACGGCTCACAGAGAAGCGCCCATAAATCGCTTGAATGAACTCTTTTTAAATAGTCAAGAAACTTTGGGTGAGTTATTGATTCGTTAAAAAATTAATAAAAGCTAAAATATTAAAGATGTCCTTACATTATAAATAGAAATAATGTTACATAACAAAATCATATGTTGTGAAGAATATTTAGTTCTTGGAGATAAGAGAATATAGAGTTACTGTTAAAGAGGAGGATTCGGATAAGATATGGGATAAATATATATATCGGGAATGATGTGTCAGCTGGCATTCCCGGAAGGGAAGAAGTATATGGAGTAAACAAATGAGAGCGTCTATGATAGGGGAAACCCTTTTCGGGCGATTGTCTGCCGGCACCGCGTTCTTGGCACCTGGGGTGTCGAGGGTCATACCAGGCGAGGAATCGCCTGCAGTTCTATGCAAGAGGACTTTCAGTTCATGTCAGAACAGCGAAAAAAGCTTAAACACCTGCTGGTCTAGAAGTTGGAGGGACCGAGGTGGAGTCAGGCTGGGAACCCGACAGATGGTAGTTGTTGTTGATGTTTCTGTGCTCGCCTTGGTTTAATAACGTTTTTTCTTGAAGAGACAGTTTCATAAAAATTATAATTATAACAATAGAACAAATGAAACATAAAAGTAAATAAAAGCTGGAAAGGCGTGTATTTCATAAGAAAGGGTATTCCTTCTCCCCACAATAGGTCACAGGTCAGAGACCCACACAGCTTCCGGACCCCACCACGTAGGGTAGACTGTGGATGTGGCATCGGAAGAGCTTCCCGGAACTCCACGCCGATTTACACCCCGTGACCCACACGGAACCCAAATAACTTCACATTAGAACCCGAGATTATATACGAAAGAACAGGATAGCCTCCTTGCCGGTTAGCTCAAGGTTCGGGGTCCCCTTCAATTGGCGGCCCCGTCAAAGGCAAGCGAAAGGACCGGTATTTAGCCTGTATCCTCATCCACGGGGAAGAAGTGTGATGTGGACTGAAGACCCATGCGGGAAGAGGCACCGAATAGCCCAAGGGGCTCTGACGGGGGGAAAAGGGAAGATAACCTCTTTGAAAGGGAGAAAGTATGTACCAGTGCTTAAAGAGACTGATGGGTGGCAATTCAAAAAAAAAGAGAGAGAGAGAGAAAGAAAGAGAGAGAGAGAGAGAGAGAGAGAGAGAGAGAGAGAGAGAGCCTGTGGAGGAGGAAGATTGAAAGATATAAATAATTCGAAAAATGAAAGGATAGAAAGAAAACTAAATTCGTGTGACAAAAGCACATACAAGTGCTGGGGCCAGAGGGACGCACGAAATCCCCTATGTATTAGTTCTTGTCACTATGCTATGTTCCAAGTTAAACACCAAGAGCATAACACCGCAACAAGAATCAATACCTCCTTGCGGGGATATATATATATATATATATATATATATATATATATATATATATATATATATTATATATATATATTATATATATATATATATATATATATAATCTTTCTTCCGATTTGGAAAAAACAAATGGCCTATATAAAGTAACCCAGTGTTGGAGAAAACCAATTCAGGCCGACATGCCCTAATGTAAAGTGCTTCAACGTGTGCACATCAAATGAAATTGGGAAAATAGAAATATGAAGAACGTTCTAAATTCTATCATATGTACGTAGTAGAATGAGCGTAGCTTCTACGCCTCGGTCGGGTGAAAGAGAACTATACAGAGTGCTGAATCTTCTCTTTCTATAAAATTTAAGCTTAAAATTGCAGTTCTATTAGTTACAATGTCTTAAATATTAGTCCTGATTATAGATCTAAGTTTACTTATCTTTTCTTTATATAAATTGCCACTCCTAAACTATATGTAAAATTATGTTAACCTGAAACATCAAACCTGTGCAGTTGAAAAATTGGAATCCAAAATTTTTAACTGCATCTTTAATCCTTTTTTAGACCTAATTATTGAGTATTGCTAATCTAATTTTAGAAAATTTCTTTGCATGATTAAAGTAAGTTTTACTTTCAATGTTTACATTTAAGATAATGATAATTACCATAATCGGGATCAAAGAAACGATGAAACACTTTTGAGGCCAATTTTACAGTTGTTAGATATACTTTGTAAGTCTTTTTTTTTTTAATTTTATGATGATAAAACGTTGAAGAGAAAGAAGTATTTCATTAGCCCTAAAACTATTCTTATTAGTCAATATCATTGATTAATTATAATTAATCAATGTCTATCCCTGTACATAATTATGTACAGAATAGGTAGATTAAAATTGATCTTCTCCATTTTCTTAGATTTGGCCCCCTTCAAATGCTGTTAAGGAGGATGTTAAGTTTGATTCTAAACAGCCATTTGAATAATATACTCCTACACTGGTAGGAATAATTAGGGAATCTACCCCCTTAGCAGGGGGGATATCAGAAAAATCGAAAGCTCTCGGCTTATTACTTCAAATACTAGAAACCATTATACGGTATTAATATGAATTTTAAAAATGGAAAAATATTTAAAAATGAAAATATTAATCCTTATTATTTTAACTATACATTTTTTAAAGGTTCGCCCATCACTGGAATTGCCCAATTCTAGGAGGGGGAATTACTCTGGGTAATTGCTACCTAGGATCCGGACGAGGGATCGAATCCTGGCCCTTTGCCTCGCGACTCAGTCGCTCTACCGTTCTCTTAGGTCATTTTAGATTTTATTTAACAGTTATTAAAGCTTTATTTTGTTTATTTATTTAAATTTTATCTTCCATCTTTATTTTCCCTTTATTTTTGAAACTGGGGGGGATAGCCCCCCAGGGACATTCTGTTGTCGATTCTTATTCGTTCACGGTGGATCTTGAATGTTTCGAGTCGGAAATGGTAGCGAAAGTCCAATAATTTATAAGCCTTAAAAAGGGAGAGAAAATGAGGGAGGGTCACCTGGAGGTGGTTCTTGGGGATTTGGTAACCCCTTGAGTCCCAAAATAATAACTAAGAGATAAAAATTTATAAATATATTAATAGAGGTTTTAATCTTAATTTTTCAAGCTTACGAAATAGAATTTTCGCTTCTTCAAAGCTTATTTCAAAATTTCACTCTTTCCTTTAAGTTTTCATGATTATTATTATTATTATTATTATTATTATTATTATTATTATTATTATTATTATTATTATTATTATTATTATTATTATTATTATTTACAATTATTATTATTATTACCGCCTCCCTCATAACTGCGGGGTGGTGTCAGTTGCAGATTCGGAAAGCTCAAACAGTTGTGATCTGGGCTGTTCAGACATCTGAGGCCTTTAAAGGAATGTTCAATCCTCAATTCTCCTCCACGTGACTCTATCTTGTGTTAATCTATCTCCTTCTCTTAAACTAATGCCCATTGCTAGTAATAGCCCCTTTACTCATTCAAGCCCTCTCCATTTGGGTTTGCTCCTTCTCCTATTTACCAATTACCTCAGGCATAAAAACCTTCCTAGCCAGTCTCCTATCATTCATTATAAGTAGGTACGTGTCCATACCATTTCAGTGTTCCTTTATTCACTCTTTCTACCAGGCTTATCTTCTAGTAGCAAATATCTCTTTTTATGTTATTTCTGATCCATTTATTTCTCTTCGCCGCACAGATATTTCTTAAGCCTTTCATTCCAAAACCCCAATTCTCCTTTACAACTTTGAATTTATTGCCCAAGTCCCATATCCATACAAATCAGTTGGAACAAATACACAATCAAATAAATTCATTTTTACTTTCCTAAATGAATTTCTTTTTTTTCCATAATTTTCTAAGACTACTTAATACTCTTTCACCCTCCGCAATCCTATGGTCAATCTCTTCTTTCAACTCTCCGAAGGCCCCAATATCCATCACTAAATACCTTAAGACTGTAGTTTCTGTTAGGCTTCCCAATTCACCTTTATTTCATCCAGCCCAGATTGAAAATCGTCTTCTTTGTGCTTTGTTCTAACTTTAATAATTTTATTTACATTTTGTAGGATTAATTTTTAGTCCTTTTCCTTGGCACACTCCAAATTCAAGCACCAAATCATTCAGTTTTTCTTTTGAATCAGCAACCAACAGTATCATCTGCAATAAGTAGAACTTTGATCTCTCAATTATCTCCATGTTGTCACAAATAAGTTCCTTTTCTAATTATGCTCATATCCTTAACTACATTGTCCATAAAGATATTAAACAACCACGGAGACATTGCATAACCTTGTTTAGAACCTATTCTTACTTTAAACAGCTCCCCTTCCTTCCTCTTAATCCTAACGCAAGCCTTACTATTCCTATTAAAAGTTTTAATCTCATTTAAGAGCATTCCATTTACATCATAATCTACCAATACATTCCACAGCTTCCTTCTTTGAACTCTGTCGTAAGCCTTTTCCAAGTTAAGGAAGCATGCAGAAACGTCTTTCTTCTTTTCTGAGTATTTGTTTGCCAGCATTTTCAAGGTCTACATAACCTGATCTACATAACCTAA
The DNA here is from genome assembly GCA_015478945.1 of Trachelipus rathkii. Taxonomy (NCBI): domain Eukaryota; kingdom Metazoa; phylum Arthropoda; class Malacostraca; order Isopoda; family Trachelipodidae; genus Trachelipus; species Trachelipus rathkii. The sequence goes on from JABUQX010005943.1 coordinate 162,666, forward strand.
ACCATCCCTAAAACCACAGTGTTCTTCTCCAATCTGTTTATCCGTAATATTTTTAACTTTTTATATTAGTACTGGTCCGTAAATTTTAACTACGATAATCAATAAACTTATTCCTCTGTAATTAGAGCACTCCATTTTGTCAATCTTTCTCTTATAAATTTGAATAATACAGGAGTCTTAACAATCTTGGGGTGACTCGCACCTTTCCCAACCAACATTGAATAATCTCCTCAGCCAGTCAGCCACCCCACGACACTGTTGCCTCCATTTTTCAACATTTCTACTTGTATATCATCCAACCTAGATGATTTTCCTCCTTTCGATTTCTTCAGAGCATTCGCGATTTCATCATGTGAGGTATGTGCTACAATTTCAGTTCTAAACTCTTCCTCCGTAATATTCTGTTCTACTCTAATTTGTCGTCTTTATTCCTTCTCATCTACTCTTCCAGCATTTAGTAATTCCTTAAAATATTCTCTCCATTTTTCCTCGATCTCCCTATCATCCTGAATTAAATTCCCATCCAGTTAGGAGGTCTTCTCTCTCTTATTTCAAACCTTGTTAATTTCCTTCCAAAACAGTTTATTCTTCTCCCGATAATTATCAGCAACCTTTACTCTCCACCGTTCGACCGCTCTTCTCTTTCTAGCTTTCACTTTCCTTTTAACTTTATTTCGCACTCTCTTGTACTCCTCCCTTGTCGCCTGGCTAAGAATAGCTAAATATATTGCAAAAATTTATTTTATTTCTTTTATTAAAAACATCTAATTCTTCACCCCACCATTTGCTATCCTTGGAGTCATCAGAATTGTTTCCATAAAAGTTTTCCTTTTGTACACTTTCGTTCTCTATTTCTTTCACTATTCCCCGTTTTTCTTCTAAGATTTTTTCATATTCTGTGAATATTCTTCATCTTATAATTTCTTTAATATTGTAACTTCTACACTACTGCTAAATTCCAATCTTTTCATCCACCCTCCTTCCACCTTTATCTTTGCTTCTACTAAACAGTGACACATCCAACAACCCGGCTTTCTTGATTTTACTTACACATACATAATCAAGCAGAGCGCGATTATCTGTCACTCCACTAAATCATGTATATTTGTGTATATTCCTCTTATTAAACTATTTACTTCCTATTATCATCTCTTCAGCAGCACATAATTTCAGCATTTTCGCCCCATTTTTGTTTTTACCTTGTGCTCTAAAAGGGCCTACTATTCCTAATACTTGAACATCACTCACCTTTGTCATTCCAATTAAAGCTACCAAAACAAGCTTAGTTCACCCCAAAACACTTCCCTTGCTTTTTCTGTACTATCATTTACCGGAGCAAGCATATTCAGCACTTACAAATATCAAACTTTCATTTCTCAATTGTATTTTTACCAAAATTAATCTTAAAATAATAAATTTACTTTCTTTCATATAGGTATTCCCATAATTGTTGTTGTTGTTGTTGTTGTTGTTGTTGTTGCTATTATTATTATTATTATTATTATTATTATTATTATTATTATTATTATTATTATTATTATTATTATTTTATTTTATTATTATTATTATTATTATTATTATTTTTATTATTATTATTATTATTATTATTATTATTATTATTATTATTATTATTATTATTATTATTATTATTATTCTTATTATTATTATTACACGCGATAATTAAATATTAAATTTGCCCTTTTTTAATTTGTAAATCAAGAAAGAGAAAGCAAATTTAGAATTGCGTAGTTACCCATTAAAATATATATTCTTTCTATTAACAAAGAAAATGAATTTATACAGGATAAAAAAAGAATTTTAATTAAATATAAATAAATAAATAAATATATATATATATATTATAATATATATAAATATAATAGGAATATAAACATATATATAATATAATTAATAAACCATATATTCTCTATTCATATATTACATAAATAAATATAATATACTATACTTTCTATAAATAAGTAAATATTATATATTATTTAAATTGTATATATTATATAATATAATATATAATAATATATATCATAAACTAATCAAAATAACGTATGTCGGATTACGGAAAGGTTAATGTAAGGATATAAATGTTCTGAGAAATTTAATTTTTAACCTTTTTTTGTATAATAAAACACGAAGATTAGAAGAATTACTATTTCTGAAAAGAGCAACATTTTTATAATACAGTATATATATATATTAATTAAATATATATATATATATATTACTATAATATATAATATATATATATATATATAATCATTATATATATATTATATATACTATATATATATTATATATATTATATATATATATATAGTATATATATACTATATATCTTTTATTACCCAAATAAATATATATATATATATATACTACTACTTATGAGTCGACCATGAATCATATGAATTATATATACTTAGATATATATATACTATATATATATATATATATATATATATATATATTATATATATATATAATATAAATATAATTAAAGATATATATATATTATCACTATATATATATATATATTATTGGTGATATTGGTATAGAGCGACAACGATCATCGATCCATATCTCAAAACTCAATTAGTTACAGGGAAAAGGAATGACATTGTTGGAATCCTGGCATAATTTTAAATAAGAAACTGCTAAAAAAAAAAAAAAATAATAATAATAATATCTCCAAAAAACTGCAATAGCTACAGCGAAAAGGTATAATTTTTGAATCCTTGTAAAAATTTTAGTTAGTGAAAATGTAAAAAAAAAATAATAAATAAATAAAATAAAGATTGCTATTTTTTTTTTTAGGAGGAGGGGAACATTAATTAAAACAATAGTATATATATATATTTTTGTAAGTATTACACGCGCAATGTATAGGGGGCTCGGGCCGACGGGAAACACAGGGGGGGAGCGTTTTCCATACCCCGGTAGAGGAGGGCGGAGGAACCCCCCGGACACCCAAATACCAAGAGCGGGGGTTCGGACCCCTCCGGAGGGGGGGAATAAGTCCTACCCCGTAGTTCCCGGAGGCCGAAGAGACCCCGACTCCTGCCATCGGGCTGGTATATACCCTTGGGGTATTCTATAGTTTAAAAAAAGAGCAAAATTTAATAGAAAGTCTATTTAGTTTTAACGAGTAACCAATAGAAAGGTCTCTAAATAGGCTCTCTACATATTACTAATTATTAAACAATAATTTTTTTATTTTTTTTTTTTTTACATTTTCCAATCTAAAATTTTTTGATTTCCAAAAATGTATTCCTTTTTCGCTGTAGCTATTGTGTAGATGAGATATTTGTTTTGTTATTTTATTGTTTTATTTTTATTTTTTTTAATTTCCGCGACTAAAATTGGGTCCAGCATACCAGCAGTATTCCTGTTTCCATGTGAACTATCATGTAGTTTTGAGATATGGAGCTGGGCTTTATAAACCCAAATTTTTCACCTAATTATTGCTTTAAAAACTTTATTACATAAGTCAAATTTAAAAGGAAATAAATTGCCATGGCCTAATTTTTGTTCGCTTAGTGTGAAGTTGAAAAAAATATATATATCAATGTCTTTTTTACTCTGTTCATTAGCTATATTATTTAAATTTTTTTTTTCCAAAAATAATTCGTTATTTTCCAAAATGATTAGTATCCGTTTGTAATACCTATCTTCATAGTGCGACACACGTTCTAGACATTTACCTATATATTATATATATATTATATAATAAGTAATAATATATATATATATATATTATAATTATATATATATATAATATATATATATATATATATATATATATATATATATATTATATATCTATATATATATAAATTTATATATATATATAATACTTATATATATATATATATATATAATATATATATATATATATATATATATATTATATATATATATATATATATATATATATATATATATATATACTATATTATGAAAACATTTTCGTTAAATGAACCATCTCACCCGGTGCCCGACAGAGGGCGGTTTCGCTCGACGAGTTGCGGCCAAGACAAGTAGCACTGTGTAGGTAAAACAACAATGAAACACGTGTACAGGCATACGTATTTATTATTGATGCGGTTACAATGTATGTTCAAAGTGTCGGCCTTCTTCGCGGGCACAGGCCTGATATCGACTTAGCAACGACACAGCAACTCTTTCGAGCACGTGTGGGTTCTGGTTGTATGAGGTTGAAGGCCAGTCCTGTATTCTGTATGCAGTAATCGCTGTATATTGACACGGGTCGTCGCATACACGATACCCTTAACGTGCCCCCATAGGTAGAAGTCAAGGGGCGTCAGATCCGGCGACCGCGGTGGCCAGGGAACGGTCACCCCCGGCCTATCCATTGTTCGCCGAAGTCGACCGTGAGCTGTGCTCGAGCATCGATGCAGAAGTGGGGGGGGCCCCATCATGCTGGAACCAGATATGCGGTAGCAAGGCCGGACATCGGACCCCGAGCTGGTCCAGCAACGTCGTCTGCAGGAACTGTAGATGGGCGTAGCCGGCACTGGTTAGCCAGCGGAGAACGACGGACCTAACAGCGTGTGGCCACAATACCTGCCCAGATTGTTGACGGAGAACGCGGTGTTGGTGACAAACGTACGGCCCTATTAAACATGCGGGTTTTCGAGTCTCATACGTCGGCAATCCTGCGAGTTGAAATAGACGTCCCGTGTAAAAGATCCCTCATCGTGTGAAGAGACGTATCGGGGAAGGCAGGCATCTGTGTAGACTGCCCGGTAGCCTGCGTACCTTCATGTTTATAGGCGAGACACGTCACTGTACATAACGTAACAACTGGACACAGTGTAATGCATAATCCCACGCGTTAAGGACCTCTACACACCGTACACATGAAGGTCTGCGCCACGTCTCCGAGTTCGCATTTACCCCCCCTCGGGGGGGCCTTGGGAGAATGTTCATTTAACTCAAGAAGTTTTCACCTACAGCGTACCTATCTAGCCCTTTCAATTGTTCGGTAGGTCTTGAAACACAGCCGGTGAGTACTTATAATATATATATGTATATATAAATATATATATATATTATAATATATACTATATATAATATATATCATTATGATATATATATATATATATTGTATAATATAGTATATAGGATTATATTATATATATATATATATACGATTATATATAGATATATATATATTATATAATATATATACCTATTATATATAATATAATATATATATATATTATATTATATATATATAAATTATTATATATTATATATTATATATTATATATATATATATATATATATATATATATATCAATCGCCCATCGACCTCCTAGAACTGGGGTTGAGGTGTGCAAACTTGCATCGGAAATATAATACTTAAGCATGCAGAAGACCATGACTTAGAAAACGGAAGATAAACCCACTTAACCAACCGAATATCATTCATCCTTTCCATATGATCAAACCACCTTAATACGCTCTCATTTATTCTCACATTCACGACATTCCTCACACCACACCACACCACACCGCTCCCTAATATGATCATTCCTCATTTTATCAATTTTCCTCACGCAAACACATCCCGCAGGCATTATCCATCTGGAAATGCTGCACTTTAGATCTATACCTCTTATTCCACATAATATTTTCGCTACTATAGAATAATACCGTTAAAAATATACCATCTTGCAGAACCCTAGGGCACTGAAGACTTAATTCCTTTGCATTCACCAAAGATATAATTACACCAACCACCTTCCCATCACCCAAAACTTTTTAACTGCACTCAGCAGTCAGCATCATCTGTTTACCTTTTCACCAAATTTTTACATTGAAGCAAATGAGTGAGAAAATGAGGGAGAAGAGGAAACTTTATTTAAGCTTTATGAACTTGCAAGCGCATGACAGGATTAATAGGGAGCTCTGTGACAAGTGTTAATGATTTATGGTGTTGGTGGTAGGCTTATAAATAAAATTAAAAGTTTGAATGTTGATAGTAAAGCGTGAGTAAAAATAAATGGAGAAAAGAGTGAATGGTTTATTAACAATAGTGGAGTGAGGAAGGGATGTGTTATGTCTCCATGGCTATTTGATTTACATAAGGATGGGATGATGAAAGGATTTAAGGTAGTGGTAGCAAGGGAGGGCGTTAGATTGATAGAGAACGGAAGAGAATGGTGGGCGTCCTGCTTATTGTAAGCAGATTATTTGGTTTTGTGTGATGAACCTGACGTAAGTTGGAGAAGATTGGTTGAGAGATTTGGCTTGGTGTGTAAAAGGAGGGATATGAAAGTAAATGGAGATAAGAGCAAGATGATGGTGGAAGATGAGCAGTGTCCGCAGTGTGAAATCATGTTGAATCGTGAGCAATTGGAACAAGTATCAGAGTTTAAATATTAAAGCTATATTTTGGATGGAAAGGGAACGGATGAAGCTGAATGTGGTATGAAAGTTTTGAGTAGTAGGTAGGATGCTGGTGAAATTAAATATTTGCTGAATGCAAATGGACTAAGTCTTGGGTGAGCTAGAGTTCTGCATGAGGGTAGTATGCTGTTGCCAGTGTTAATGTATAGTAGTGAAATTATGCAGTTGAATAAGAAGTATAGATCTAGGGTAGGGGAGGAGGGAAATAGTCTACCCGAAGCGATGAGAATACCCCCATTTGTCCTATATGGAGTGCCAGGCACATCCAAAGGCATTTCAGTGTCCAATGGTTATCCCCCTTTCGCGCTCATATCCACATTCCTCTTACACTTGAGTAGGCTCTCCTTTATCACACCATAAAACATTATTACAGACAAAACTTTCCTTATAAAACACTATAGATAAAAATTGTAATCACACGATTAGCCTGAGCGAAGCTAAGAGGGGCAGCTTCCTAAGATAACCCCTAATTCTCCCCTAACTCTATCACCACATAGGAGTTGAGGGCTTCCTGTGGTGGGGATAGTGCAGTAACGGAAGTTCTGATGCACGGATTTCTTCTTCATAAATTTCTGCAACATTCGCGCCCTTTACACTTATTTCCACTTTGTTGAACATCACCTCTCCTCCTCTAAATCTCATCTCTTATTCTTAACGGAAATTCACGTGTTTGAGCATTGTGACACCAAATCATATTCTTCCCTCTCCCTCTCCCTCTCCCCTCTCCCTCTCCCTCTTCCTCTCTCTCTCCCTCCCCTCTCTCCCATCCCCCCCCCCCTCTCTCTCTCTCTCTCTCTCCTCTCTCTCTCTCTCTCTCTCTCTCTCTCTCTCTCTCTCTCTATCTCTCTCTCAATTTTCAGCCAAAGACTGTTGCTGCTCTTATGTGCGCAATTATGTTGTTTATTTTTGTGTCTCTGATTTGGAGGATTTCGAATTTTCTATCTTACAACTCAAAATATCCTGTCAATCTGCTACTAAATTCATCTGTTCTGTCTCTGTCTCCAACTCAACTGACTATCCTAATTTCTTCGACTTTTTTAACTCCAAAAATTAGAACACATTCTCTCTTCTTCACCTTTCTTTGACATCATCATTTTTGGTTCACCAACGCCATTGGCTTTCCTCTAATTCTCAAGATGGAGCTGATGAACTTGACTACCACTTTTTCTATCCAGAATGGCTTCGAGCAGTTGGTGGAGCTTCCTACTCGTATCCCTGATCGTTTTGGAGATGAATCCAACTTTCAATCCTTCTCCTTATTCTGCTTAACTCTTTCCTACTCCTCTGGGTTCCTCCGATTACCTTCTTCTCTCTGTATTCTATGTTATCCCTTCAAGTCTTCTGCAGGAAAGACCCTCGAATACGGCAAAGAAGCGTTTTTGGCCTTTCGGTGATGCTAACTGGTTTAACCTGCTGATGTACTTCTTTGATTTGCCCTGGAATGACTGCTGCTTCCGTGTGAGGGGTCCCTCGGAGTGTGCAGAGCGCATTACCGAGATGATTTTCTCTGGCATAGAGACGTAATTCTATATTCTTTATCTACAACTAAAACTAATAAACCTTGGTTTAACTTTGATTGTTCTTATGCCACTAGCACTGGGGACGCTGCCTTCAGGAAATACCATCATCCACGAACTCCAGAAACTTACACAGCTTATATTTCATCCAGGAATCGTGCAAAATCTATTCTCCGTGACACTAAAAACTCTTTTCTATGTAGAAAATTATATAATTTATCTTGTTCCTCTTTTTCACGTCCTTTCTCGTATTTTGCACAAAAAAAATTAACTCGAACGTTGCTTCTTCCTCTTCCCATCTTCTAACATCTTCCAAAGGCACAACTGAACTCTTCGGTCAAACCTTTGTCTCTAATTCCACCTTAAACGATTCCGGTGCTATTCTTTTTTTCTCCACAGCTTCCTCCTACTTATTTATGCCTAATATTTCTGAGCTTAATATTAAGAAGGCGTATGATCCTGATAATCTTCCTCCTATGGTTCTCAAAACTTGTACTTTCGAGTCTACACCCTGCCCTCTTAAACAGTTTCGTCTCTGTCTAACTACTGCGACATTCCCTTCCTGCTGGAAACACCGGAGTTGAAATCTGGGTTCACTGCCACCAACACGAAACCAAGAAAATGGTCAAGGAGTATCGTCATAGCACCTCATCAAAACACGAAAAAATTCCGCACACAATCATCGGAGAGTAAGGTTGTTGTGACTTTCTTTGAGATGAACGAGGGATCAATTTGAAGCACTAAATGCTTAGGGTAGAAACAGTAACGGGTGCTAGGTATTCAAATCTTATTAGGAACTGCATCTGCCCTAAAAGCAAGTCAAAACCCTGTGGACTTCCAAGTACAGAGTACATGTATTTTGTTGCAACATAACGATGCTCGCCCCTATACTGCCTGTGCCACTGTTGCAACCATACAAGGTCTATCTTTTGAGTACCCATTCCCATCCATCGTATTCAACTATTCACCAGACCTCGCAGAGAGATTATCACGTTTTTGAACCATTCAAATAGGTAATGAGTGGCTCGTATTTCAAGTCCGTCGAAGACCTGAAACAGATGGTACAAGAGTGGCAATGGTCAGCTCCAGAAGATAGCTTCCCTAAAGGTATACATGCATTCTCAAAGGGTTGGACACTTTTATTGCATGTCGCGGAAAATACATAGAAAAATTATGTACTTGTATACCTTTGTGCTTTTAAGGTTTTCATTTGACTGACCTCTCGTATATATATATATATATATATATATATATATATATATATATATATATATGTTAAGAGGATATATATATATATATATATATATATACGACAATGCGAACGATCACAAAAAAATTTGTCGTTAGTAGGAGATTTTCTCTGCAATATTTTATTTAATTAAAGTTTACGGCATAGTGTATTACAAGCACTAATCTCAATACACACACATCACAACCATAGCCAACACATACAACAGAACAGTCTATTCACAAACAAATCACTTCTCATGCTTCGCATTGAAAGCCAGTACTAAGATGCGAACCCACGCCTTACGGTGGCAAGCATTCCGACTACGTCGAGCTGAAGCAGGGCCTGCTATCGGGCCTAAATATTCCTGCACCTTCCACTTGGTCAGAAACCATACAAATACTTTCCTTGACTAATTTTTTATCAGTGAGGCCATGTGGTAATAATAACAATAAAGATATATATATATACATATATATATATATATATAGTATAGTTATATATATATATATATATATATATATATATATCATAGTGTCCCATGAACCGGAATGCGGAGTGCATGCAGGAGCATTTCTAGATATAAGTAGTAGCAGGACCAAACCAAATACCAAAGTATAGTATAGATAGAAGCTTGTGGAGG
>JABUQX010005943.1:177500-197500 GCA_015478945.1 Trachelipus rathkii
GGATGTTTGATATATATATATATATATATATATATATATATATATATATATATATATATTATATCATATATATATATATATATATATATATATATATATATATATATATATATAGGGTGAAATTACGGTAGGGAATCCTTGTAAGACAATAGCATGCAGTGTCTTAGAGTGTATGCATCTCTGTAAGAGGCTATTGCAAACCTCCTGCATATCACTTTGCATTAATGGTGGTCTACTTCATACTTACACTCTGTACATTATTTGAAAGTCAAGTGTTTGGCGCCTCTTTTCCTTCGCGGAGGAAAAGAGTGCCAAACAAACAAGGGTTATGATTGGTGCCTGGGTCCTGAAGGGACGCCACCAAATCCTACCCGGGAGTCTTGTAGCGAACCTCTTAGTGTGAGGATGCCCTACATAAATTGTTAGATTTAACTAAAGGCCGGCAGGTCTATTTAGGATAGGGAATTAGTGCATTATCTTATTAGTTAGTCTGTGTAATTCATAATAGTGCTAACGTTGATATATGCCCATCCATTACTTATCCATTGTTTAATGAAAATCATCTTTGTATTGTTATCTAACTATCACAAATAAACCAACTACGAGGAAAGTGCTCTAATTAACCCCCACATTCTATGACTGTCGAAGTGATTTCGGCCTAGACGTCATTTTGGTGAACCCAGGAGCGACAGGGGGCTAAACCCCCTAATTGGAGTCAGATACATTAATAATTGAAAAAAAAAAAAAAAAAAAAAAAAAAAACGGTACTTTCTCGTCAGTTCAGTGCTTAAATATTGATAGTTAGATAAAGTAAATAAATTATTAGAGTCAAAATTAATAACGTGAAGAAAGTTTCTTATTAATCTCCTTTAAAATAAGAAAAATAAAGTCGTTATTACTTCGAAAGCGAAAAATTCAAATTCAAGCTCTCGATTTAGGCCTAAAATCAACGCCTAGTTAAGTGACTCAAAACTCAGTCGGTAACAACAAGACCATAGAAAAATGGTATCGACGAAGAAGCTGACTCTTAGGACTCAAACAAAGAAGTCCACAAAAAGAGGGAAGGACCAAACTCCCTCTCCCCAACGCCTTTCCCCCTCTCATAATGAGGGAACGCCATCTGGTTCTCGCTCAGAAACTGAGATGGAAGCGACGCCACCATCTTCGCGCCAAAAGGAAAGGACGCGGCGTCATGATGCCGACTCACCGTTAAGAACATACAGTCAATTAACATCAAGTCAATTACCAACCTTTGACCCCTACGATGTTATAAATTGGTTAAGTGCTACCACAGCGATCTTCAAATTAAATCACATAGAAGACACCCACGAACGTGTTCGTTTGTTGGCTCCAATCTTGCCCACAAATTTGGTCTCCAAAATCACTTTTCCTCTTCAAAACAACGCTTATCGTCTGCTATTACAAAACATAGAAGAAGTTTACCTCCCCGCCTTAAGGAACAGGATCCGGGATGTCTTTAAACAAGGCATGAGACCCGATGAATTGCCCAGTGAATATCTCCATCGTGTCAAGGGGGTATTGGGGAATAAAAGCTTCGATGTGTTGGTAGAACACAACCCCAAATTTGCGATAGACCTCTTTTTAGAGCAGATGCCCCAAAACATTCAGATGTCAGTGTATTCATTAGCTGAAGAAAATGACCTTGTAAGAATGGTTAAAGTTTCAGACGATCTTTATAAGAATTTTGTTCGAAAAGGAAGAAATTATCATCAACCAAACGAAGAACAGACTTGGAACTCTGTAAATTCTGTACGTAACCGAACAGACACAAGAGAAACAAACTCCGCCTACCTTCTTCCCAACGCGCGCAACCAAGAGCGCCAACATGAAACTGAGAGCAAAAGTGAAGGTCAAATCGCCACCCAGCTGGCCCACCTCACGAAGATTGTGACCGAGCTCGCACACGACTTTCAGCTGTTCATTAAAAACCAAGCGGACTCAGCTGAGAGAGGAAATAGGACACGCGAGAAAAGTAGGTCGCGCTACTCAGAATCAGATACAAATGGATACAGTAAAGCATTTAATAACGCTGTCAATCAATTATGTTTTTATCATGCTCGTTATCTCTTCAAAGCCTACAAATGTGAAAGCAATGAGTGTCCTATGTATCCATTAATATATGGTAATAACCAGAAAAATGTCCCATCGTCGTCGGAAAACTGCTAACAAGGCTGCGAACTTTACCATCTAATAGCAGCCGTGAAAACCATACTCACAATAGAAAAGTGAGATTTAATAATACCATCCAAGTGATAAGTGACCCTATTACAAACTGTGGTGTGATTAATGAAATAAACTTACTAAATAAAAGTGCTGAAGGATTAAATAAAAATTATATCAATCATAATAACTCTATTAACCTTAAAATAATAAGTTGAAATAATACTACTACTACTACTACTACTACTACTAATAATAATAATAATACAATATAAAAATAATAATATAATAATAATAATAATAATAATAATAATAATAATAATAATAATAATAATAATAATAATAATAATAATAATAATAATAACAATGAAAATAATATTATTATTAAAAACAATATGAACAATCTTGATCCAGAAACTGATCAAAATATAGATACAACTACCAGCACTAACCAAATGATAAAAATAAATTCCATTAAAAATAACAATAAAAGTGAAAAAAATGAACAAATAAATGAAAACCGTATCAATGAATCTTATTCAATTCACACAAATGTACAAGGAATGCATGATCCTTCTAGTTTAAAGAACTCTAAAAATTTAAATATGAAAAGTAGTAGTAGTCCACAAAACAAAAATATATCAACAAATAATGATATTATATTAAATAATACTGACCTCAATACAGGTCTCGAAAGAAATGTCTCAAGCGATGTTGGTAATGTACATAATAACCTTTTTATTGCCACTGTTAGTCCCTTGCATGTGGGATACGTCTTTTTTAACTCAAATTTATTAAATGGGGGGGGTGTTATAGATAATACAAGGGAAGATGGAAGCAATGTAGAAAATACCCTGCAGTCAGACCCAACTAATTTAAGTGCTGATGACGAGCGCTGCTTAAGCAGTAAGATAGTTACAGCCGCTGTTGAGGGAGACAGGAGGGTTTGCAAGATTGACAATTTGACCTTGTATATAGTCTATGACACATTAAATAAGATCGATTATTTGGTAGATTGCGGTTCTGTGTTCAGCCTCTTATCATGCGCTGCTAATGACCATCAAAAAGCGCCGGTAGGCTATATGTTTGCTGCTAACAATTCAAAAATTGCAATCTATGGTATTAAAGATATTGAAGTCGATCTGGGATTGGGGCGTAGCTATATTGTTACTTTTTATATCGCTAATGTAAGCACAAATATTTTAGGATTAGACTTTTTAAAAAATTTTGAGATGGGCATAAATTTTAAAGAAGATTTATTGTTAGATCAAATTACAAATAAGACCATAAAATTGAGTAGAAATGTGAATTTTAATATTAATGAAGCTCCTATTTCTTCTTCTTCAAATCTCTCTCTCTCTCCTCCTCCTGTGCATGTGCCTTCTAGTTCTTTAATTTTTTGAGTTATTGTCGAAATATTCTGAGTTATTTGTAAACCCTTATCTCCCCGAAAACCACCACATAAATTGAAACAAAGAAAAAAGGTGGAATGGAATTTTTGAAATATAAAAATAAAAATAAGAGATAGCACCGCATTAATAGCTTGAGGACGGTCAAATACTACGGACGAAAGAAGCCGCCTATATTTCAGAGAGAGTATTAATAGACTGCCAACAATTTCCTTATAAAATCAGATTATAAGGGACCGCCATACTCCCTTAAAGCAAGAAGGGTCCTCCATAATACTTTTATGCTCAAACAAAAAGCAGAACTGGAGCAACCTCGTAGCTAAGGAGTCCTCCGCGCAGCCCATTCACGCTTGGTCTTTCCCCATGAGTGTCCTCCAGAAAAGCGAAAATCGAGTCAGAATAATCTCCCGTTTTAGAGATTGAACAAAAGAGCGGATAAGGAGTCTTGGAATTCCGCACCTCAAGTGCAATATCAACCTGCAGGGGAGAACGTCTTTTCACGCAAACTTTTGACGTGACGGCAGGCCTTTTTACTCGGTGCCATTAGCCCCGGACTCACAAAAGTACTTCACCATTACTTCCATATCAGGATCGTTCACCTACAGGAATCTTCCATGGGCCTAGTGTGTCGTCTCCCTTTGTCTTTCAATCTTACTTGAATACAGTCTACAAGGCCCTACGATACATAGGCCTATATGGATGACGTTTTGATTCACACAAAGACCGAAGAAGAGCACAAAATCCTCCTAGAGAAGGTATTGAAGAGGTTAAGTTATCTGCACCTAAGTTTAAATCCCACAAAATGCCAAGTAGCCCAGAGCGAGATTAATTACTTGGGTTATACTGTAAATGAAAGCGGCATCCGACCTAATCATGAGAAAATTGGGGATATATTAAATACCCCAAAACCCAGGACCATCAAAGAATTAAGATCTTTCCTAGGCCGCGTAAGCTTCTACCGCAGCAGCGTCCCGTTATTTTCTGAAATAACAGCGCCCCTAAATCTCTTTTTAAAAGGAAAACCCTATTCCAACCGCCGCGTCTGTTGGAATCTCACCGCAGATAAAGCCTTCAAAAACATTAAAAATGCTGTTGAAAATGCTTCTGTACTTGCATATCCGGGCACCTCTGTAAATTACAAAATTATCATACATACCACAAATGTATCTGCAGCTGCTGTTATTTTATCCATCACTAACACAGCCGATCTTCCGATTGCCTTTTTTAGTTCCATTCTCTCGCCTACTGAAAGAAAGTATGACGAAGCGCAAATCGCCTTTTAGTATGCTTAACAAAAGTCTTCAAGAAGTACGGCTATCTCCTCACAAATAAAAATATTGATATAGAAACTAACTGCCGAGAACTCCTAAACAAATATAAAAGATCAAATGACGACAAAAATTTTAATATTCGTGAAATCAGAAGCCTAAATTTATTAACTAGTTACAAAGTTTCTTTCAAATTATTAACAAAAAAGAAAAATCCCTTAGAAGAATACTTTATTAAGAAATGATATCAGTAATGATGAACAAAATAACGAAGAGAGTGAGACTACTGACGCAGCAGAGATATCAAAAATCACCTCCTCTCATACGAACACTGTGATTGGTCCTCATTTCAGAAAATTAGCCAATAAGAGCGAAGTTCCCATACTCCACGTGGATTCTTGTTCGAATTTACAACCACCTACAAATATGAAGAACTTTCTCCAAAACTCAAAGCTCGTTATCATAGGGTAATAAAACAAAACCACACCCGTGCTGCGGTCGGCAGTCCAATGAAGGGTAAAAAGGTAGACCCTTTAAATAACCAAAATGTAAACAAAATAAATTCCGAAAATAGTTCTCCTGAGAAAAAAGGGACTTTAAAACCCAAAGGGTTGAGAATGAAAGAGAGAATAGAAATGGAAGAAAAAGAATTATTCAAAATAAGTGAAAAATCGCCAACTAAAAAGTTAGATGAAATAAATGATATACTTACTGAAAACACACGAATAAATTTAATTCAGCGCTGTAATGAAGCTCATATTGACTTAATAAAACGCTTCAGAAAAGAAGTTGACTACGCAGCAATTAGTAAAGACCAGTTAGAAGACGAATACATTAATTCATTACTTAAAAATAAAGAAAAAAGTTCATTAATCATAAAGAAACAACCCTTCTGGTAAAAAGAATGAAGTCTCTCTCTACGTTGATACCTCATTGAATTATGCTAGAGTCATTCTCCCCGATCAACATATAGACGATATTATACGGCTAACTCACTTTCAAGGACACCTCGGGATATCGCGCTGTCTTACCGCGATAAAAAGCGATTTTGTGTTCCGCAACATGCATAAGAGAGTGAAAGCACTTGTAAGAAGTTGTCCACAATGTCAAATCGGAAAGACAGGACGTAGCATAAACCCTATTTACGGGAAATATAGAGAAGTTTCCTACAAATTTCAAGATTTAAACTGTGATATATTGAAATTACCAGTTTGTAGAGGATACAAGTATTTATTAACCCTCATTGATAGGTACTCCCACTATGTGTGGGCATTTCCCCTCAAGGACATCACCAAAGAAACCATTGTGAAAACATTGATTAACCAGCTAATTCCGATGTGTGGAGTTCCCAGCAACCTGATCACAGACAAGGGTGGAAATTTCACATCACATTTATTTGAAAGTGTATGTAAACTATTAGGAATAACTCATACAACTACCGCGAGCTACGCGCCCTTCTCGAACTCCAAGGTGGAGGTAACACATAAGATGATTCTAACCAGTTTAAGAACCATGCTAGCTGAACCAGGCATGGAGAGTCAAGGATGGTTAGACGTATTACCATTCGTTTTATTCGCACTTCGGCTCGCTCCTATCTCAGAATCCGGCATCTGTCCCAGCAAATTGATGTTCGGGCAAGATATAAACATTCCTGACGGATTGATAGACCCTTCACTCCCAGACGGACCTAAAACCTATGATAATTATATTGAAAAACTGGCAGGACTCATAGCCAAACCACTCTCTCAGAGAACTAACTTAAGAAACAGAAATGTGTTCGTCCCTCGTAATTTAAAAGATGCTCACTATTTGCTGGTAAAGAGTCAACAATACAATCGTGGTAAGCTCTCTCCAAGATTCCACGGACCTTATAGAGTCGTCAAGATCACTAATAATAACGCCCATATTGTGAAAGGAGATAAGGTGGTGGTAGAAAATTTAAGAAATGTCAAAATTTTCTATAATCTCGTTCCTGACCCACCAGAACGCAAGAAAAACGCGGAATAACAGAAGTAGAGAAAAGAAATGAGGAACCGAGGTAAATAGCTCTTGAGGAAAATAAGAGTCTAAGACGTTGCTATGGTAATTAATACGAGAACAATAGTGTTTATAAATGGTATTAAATATTCATATTGTAAGTTCTTTCACCTTCCACAAGTAGTGTTTCACCTGTTCTTCCTCTTTCCTCAACTTTGTATTTACTGTATTCAATCGAAGGAGGGTAAGAAAGTATCTCTGTGAAATCGAAAACAGGGGCCTCACCCCTGTTCTCCGAGGCAGAGATCCTTTGTTGCACTCGAGGGCCACCAGTCTAGGGTGAAATTACGGTAGGGAATCCTTGTAAGACAATAGCATGCAGTGTCTTAGAGTGTATGCATCTCTGTAAGAGGCTATTGCAAGCCTCCTGCATATCACTTTGCATTAATGGTGGTCTACTTCATACTTACACTCTGTACATTATTTGAAAGTCAGAGCTGTTTGGCGCCTCTTTTTCCTTCGCGGGAGAGAAAAGAGTGGCAAACAACAAGGAGTTATGTATTGGTCGCACCGCCGCAGGGGTCCTGAGAAGGTCACCGAGGACAAGGATCCATCCAGATATCGGCTAACCTCGAGAGTTTCTTGGTGGTCGTGAACGTCGCTCCGTATCGCTGATAGGTTTATGCCCAAGTCTAGGTCAAACAAAGGTTGTTAGACTTTAAAACAACCATTAAGCGCCATAACGACTCTGTGTGTGACTATTTTTTTAGGAGTTTATTGTGAAGGCTTAGTGCACTTACTTCTTATTAGATTGTTCCTCTGTTGGTAACGCTTCGAGGAGCTGGAACGGGAAATAGATAAGCTAAGCAGACCCAAAGATATGATCATACTGTGACCCTCATTTCAAATATGGTTACACATTACTTTATCCATGTATTTAAAGTTGGTATAAATAATCTTGTACGTATTGGTGTATAATCGTAGACTCTATTACACATAATTTCTTAAACAATGGCAAAAAGTTCCGGAATCTGCTGGAGAGCCGTTACGCGAAAGAATAGCTCAGTCCTAATTAACTTTCTTTTACGCACCCATCTGACGTGAATGATGCTCATACACTTCAAGGGACGACTGTCGAAGTGATGTCTCGGGCCACTATATATGATAATGGCTTAATAATTGGTCTTACATAAGGTATTTACTCACTATATACCTGATTTATCATCACTTAAGTTTGATACCTATACGTTGAGGCACCAAATGAATCTTCGCCTGGATGAAGAAATATATACTAGTGGATGAGTGCACCTCTTTGTTATTTCACGGTCACAGTGAGAGGGATTACTTTTTCCTTCATCTTTCGATATTGAATATATAACAGTGAATTATACATATATATATATAATAGTTATTTGGTAGAAAAGAGGAGAATAACATGAGTTGAAAACATACTACTTATGTATTGGTAAAATAGGAGTATTTGAAAGAATTATTTAACTAATAATTGAAATATAGTATATTATTTATCCAAATTTATATTATAATAATATACTCAAATGTCATCTATTTCGAGTTTTGATTTGTCCAACAATCTACCTAATAATAATAGGCACACTGTTTTTTAGGACTCTCATTTTATCTGAGCGCTTCAAGAGGTACGGGACCTTATTTTTGGGTACGCGTTCCCTTCTTTGTTCTTTTCATCTACACTTCAGAATTGCACTTACCACACCCGCGTTTCAATAGGGGGCGATTCTGCCGGCATACGGATATTCAGCCACATTAGGGAATGGAAAGAGGATTTTACAATATTGGAAATTATGAAATATATACTTTTTTTACGACTCTATCATCTACGATAATTTTTGTCAAATATAACCATCAAATAAATACGGAATGTAGATTTGGGCTTTTCCAGTTATTTGAACAACACAAATTTTAATTGGGTGTCGGTGCTGAGTAGCCAGTCATTTGCTTATAACTTTAGTGGCATTCTGGGAGGGTTGGACAACTTACGCTTGTTATTGAAGAGGACAGGCCTAAAGTATCCTGGTGATATTCTCTTGCAGGGATGTAACGAATCACATTGCGTGGCTAAACAATACTTGATTTGTTTGCATTAATCTTTCTACCAGACATCGTATTTCGAGATCATATTTCATTGAAGATTCAATGGTTTTATCTATCAGTTGATTACCGAGTATAACGGATACAACTCCATTCGCTATCTTATTCTATTATGTTATTTGGTTACATGAGAGCGGAATGGTCATTGGTCGTATCTTTAGCTCTATTACAGCATAGGATTTCCTGTAGTCAAGCCATGTCTTCTTTTCAATTTATACTCACAGTGTAATCCTGTATAATGTGATTTCTCTTGTTGAAGAGGTGGTTGGGTTTCTGTCAGAGTTCTTGGGAGTGTACAGTTTGTTTCCTCTTATATAATTTGGAGATGGCAGTTACACCGTTAAAGTAGACTATTGCAGAATATTGTGATATTGTTTTTTCCACAACTGCATGGACACCACAGAGTACATAAAGTTATTGCTTAGAGTTGGTACTCACTAATGAATTGGCCTGTTGAAAATACAGAAAAGAAATTTAGGTGCGCCATTTGTCAACGGGAGATGCTACGAGTAAGAGTGGCAGATATGATAACGATATGAAAGGGTAATCATAATTCGTCTCTCACAAGAACCGCATAACGCGTTTTCTTTCGTGTTCATTGCTCTCAGATAATTTCTAGAGTTTACTCATCTTTCAAGTCTACGCATATGTAGATTATATCCCTCTGAAATCATTCAGGTTTTAGATCATTTCAATCGATATGTGTGGATGGGTTTCTTCACAAATTTGCTTACTTCATCTGGGTGAGAGAGAAATGGCAGATGTGGTAGCATTTCGCTGTGTTGTACAGTAATGTCGGAGAACAGGATTTATGTCTGTAGAGACCTATGATATGTTTTTTTTAAGCGTAACAAGCTTCAATAAATTGTGATTTCATTCAAATAGCGTCCTTGTCATGAGTGTGCTTTCAAATGCAGGTTGTGGATATGTTTGACTTGGGGAGTAATTTTTCCACACATTACAATAGTACGATAGATAATCTAGTTACGTAGAGAGTTTACTCGAATGAGCGTATTGCTGAGGCTCATATCGAGCTAATCTTTTGTTAGTCTTAGAAGCTTGGATTGTCCTTTGAGGGAAAATGTCCCATTACCAATCATAGTATGGGAGAGTGATAGCTTATCCTATCCAAAGTGCGAGTTGAGGAGATTTTGTACATTTTGTATATACATTATGAGATATTATTGAAATACTCCACAGCTACAACACGTTATCTTGGTAGATATTTGCATTTTTAATACTCATTTTCTACACTGTTTTCTCTCACATTTTCATTTTAAAGAAATTCTTAAAAAATCTTTAGTATGTTTTAGAGTGAATATGACATTTACTACTTTATAATTAAACTTCCTCTGTAATATTAAGGGTTTATATGTCTAAAGTTCCTTCGTATTAATCCTCCTGCATTATTTAAGGACACATTGGTGGACAATTTCGCTTACAGCGTTACGCTATTTAACATTCTCTCCTGTTCATAGCATGGTTGGCGAGGACAACAAAATCGCTTTATGTTTGATTCGCGGGATGCGCGGAGTGACCGGAGCGCACGTAGGATCTTCCTAATAGGGTGTGTGCGGCCATGGTACGAGGATGCGTGAGTGACGGTATCGTTACCTATATATCTCTATAGTGAATTCGGATGGCATAGGGTCACCTTCTTTAAGGCAAAAAATCTATATTATTGGAGGTAAAGTAAAATTGATTTAAATCTCTACTATGTTGGTCTGTGCAGATAAGTGGGTTGTATTCTTTATATTAGATATAAATAACTATTATTATCTATTATTAGTATATAATAGTATGATATAATAATAATAATTATATATATATCTGAGTACTTCTATCTTAGTGAGTTCTTTATCTCATATATGACTGTACTAGGTAGCTTCACTTAATTCTGAAGGCTGGTTTATTTATTATTTAAATCAATAATTACTTTCATTAACGCTTGATTACATTTAATTTATTTTTATTCGATTATTTGTTATTAATTATTATTATTATTAATTGATTATTATTAATTATTATTATTATTGAATCTATTATTATTTACTTATTGATTAATATCGTTTAAGTTTAAACAGCAATGCGCTTAAAGCACCATTGGTTTCAAATCCATAGGTTTAAAATCTTTGGGTAGTTTTAAGGCAGTCATTACCATATATATATATACTAAATATTGATCCTATTATCTATAATACCACACATGAGTATATATTACTCCTTATACTATCCCGGTGAACGACTACTATACTACTATAGTAACTATTATATAGTACTACTACTAGCTCCTACTCATAATATATACCTCATATAGTACCTCCCGGTGAGGCCGTCCGGGTTAGTAGTATATAATATAATGTATATAGTATTATACCTCTAATATAGCTATACAGTACACTAGCTACTAGTGCGGGCGCATCACTATTACCTTTATAGTAACTGAGTATGTAGTAGGTAATAGCCTTACTCGGAACCACCTCCACTCCAGGGAGATAGGGACATCGCTGAGTATACAATTAGGTAGGGTAAGTATGCCTATAACGCAAGAGTACCACATTCACCAGTGTCGCGTTCGTTTTTAAAAAGGACTATTATTACTATCATTCTAGTCAAAACAATATTCGATTACGTAATATCATTTGAGTTGTGATAGTGGCGGGCATATCGCTGCCGTCCGTTGTCATCGGTGGAGTACGCTTGAACCATCTGGGGCGCGTAAAGAAAGATCGCTGATGATCGTGCCACTAATCTTCGTGATATAATATCTATTAATTAATTAAAGTAAATTCGAAAGTGAAAAATCAAAAGGTAGAATGTCATTTTCCTTTTTGTTATTCTTATCTATTGTGATAGAACTGAGGATACAATCTCAACAAATAATTATTGTAAAAATAAGAAAGCTAATATGATATGTTACATAAGTTATAATATAATTAAAGTAATAATTAATAAATTTAATAAAGGCATGTTTAACTTGTAAAATTTTATTACGAAATAATAATAATTATATATAAAATTATATTTTTAATAATGATAATAATATATTTACGTTTCACTAGATTAAGAAATAGTTAAAGGCTATTATTATTAAATATATTATTTGAATTATTATAATGAAGTGATTACAGAATGAAAGAAGCATTAACTAAATATGTTTATAAGTTGAATGAATGAGATGACTGATACGCGATATAACTCACATTCTTTGTACTAAGCACTTTTTTAGTAATTTATAAAGATGAATAAATTAACTTATATAAAAGAGCTGAATATTCAGCTATTATACGTGAGTCAATATACTATTCATTATATTTCCAAAGTAATAGTGAATAATCAGAGAAGAAATGATCAGAATAAATATATAAAAAATAATAATAATACAGGAAATAATAATACGTAGACTAATCAGTTATTTATTATTAAATGACTATAGGAAGAATAACACTCTTTAAAAATCTAGTAATCAGACAAAGTAATCAATAACTTGATAGACAAGAATCAATTAACATATTAATAGATTGGAATATTAAATATATAGATAATTTATATAATAATAAATAATAATTATTAGGTTAAATAATTTAATGAAAGAGGTTTGCAACCATGAATAAGAGATAAGTTTAAACAAACTAAGATAAGACTATTTTATATTCAAACACGTCATTTAAATTAATTGAATTTAATTTATGGAAATAAGGTCTTTATATCGTGGTGAGATTACAATACAAAACGCGGTAGAGATTTAAGTGATAGGATGTTATAATATATACATTATTAATAAAGATAGTTAGAGGTGGACGCATGATGTTTAAATTAATAATAATCTGAAAATAAATTCACGGGTACGAACTTTGACATGACGATAATAGCAAAGCTTTACGACACTGACACTTTAGGAAATAAGAATCTTAATACATTAAATAGGTTCACACTGGAAGTTAATAATTTAGTAATTGGGGACTTATATATTTATATCACCGCAAATATTCTATCCTCACAACTGATTCTAAGTTTACGGCATGAACCTCCGCATTAATATTCAATATTACTAAGATATACAATAAGAGTAAATTAAATTCTCGAACTTCTTGGTGAGCATTAAAAACTTTGGCAATTTTGATATGGGAATTGTTACTTAGGATATGCAAGATAAATAACTATTTCAAAAATATCAATCTTATCTAATAGGATAGAGAATTATATGTTAGCTCATATTTCGAGCTTCATTTTAGTAGTGAATTAACTAATTATAAATAATAATAAAGTCATTCAAGTTATATAGTAGCTATGAATAATAGTAATCGGTATAAAGGCTTTAGTAAGGTACACTTGATAATTCAAAATTAGTTAATGATTTGAAAATAATGAATCAAAAATAATAGATGAAATAGAATACAGTAATCAACTAGCTACATATGTGAGTAAGAAATTCACTTGATATAAGGTGAACTAAGTATACTCGAAATAATTGTGATAATGTAAATAGGTGAAAAAGTATACTATTTATGTGAGATCCAGAGAAGTAGACTAATAATGCACTAAGAGATAATAAAAGATAGTCTAGCAGCACTCAGATTCAAAGTATTAATAATTGATAAGATATGAAAATAGAGATACAGACATTACATAATCAACACTCCTGCAGGTAATAATTATTGAATAATATAATAGGCACTCATATGAGGAAGATAAGCACTCTTGAGCAAACGTTCCAATAACTCAATAATACTCTATTACATAACGGACTCATTTATATGATTATCTAATCAATACTCTAATAAATAAATATCATAATAATAATAATAATAATATAATATAATAAAATAGTAATATAATATAATAATAATATATATAATATAATAATAATAATATAATAATAATAATAATAAATATATAATAGTAATAACAATAATATAATAATAATAATAATAATAATAATAATAATAATAATAATAATAATATAATAATAATAATAATAATAATATAATAATAATAATAATAATAATAATAATGACTATAAGAATAACACTCTTACAACTAATAATAATAATAATAATAATAATAATAATAATAATAATAATAATAATAATAATAATAATAATAATAATAATAATAATAATAATAATTACTTTGGGTGATTTCTCATAGAATTCGTACGTCGTTAAAGGCGAATGGAAATCCCAAATCCTTATTTATAAAGAGTTGCATTTTTATAGACGTTTTTGTGAGTGTTTGTGTGTCCGTTGGTGTGTGTCCCTTTAATAGTCATCCTTCTTCTTCTTCTTCTTCTTCCTCTTTTTAAATATTTCTCTTTATTTCCTTTCTATTTTCTTATTTATCTAATTATCTGTTTACTTATATCATTCTCGCTAGTGTTTATGTATCTCAGTACGTTCCTCTTAAAAGCCAAGTTCAAATTATTATAAGATCGGATTTCAGCTCCAAAGATGACTTTGGTTTTGTGGAAGGAGAAAAAAAGATTAATTAAAGAATCTACAACTATAGGGCCCCTAATAGGCAAACGTAACCGTACTTCTGTACTTGTGTACATAATTGTACTAATGCGCACACTACTGTAAATAATTAATTCGTCACGCATGTACAATGATATGTACGTTGTGTGACCTACATATATAATTGACATAGAAACCGTACTTACACAGACATGTGAACTAAGTAAATAATTGTACGATTGTGTACACTAACGTAAATAATACCTCACTTTGTTGTATTAACGAGCACGCCTGAAATTTTTAGTTCACTATAAGTAATAGAGCATAAAAAGTATTTTTAAAATAACAATAAATGCGTAACGCGTAATGAAAATTTACATTTATATTATCATTTATCCAAAAACATTTCAATAATATCTAATTATTTTTTTAATATTGCTAAAAAGCCTACTTTCTCTTATGCCTTCCCAAATGATTTGTAAATTAAATCATCTCTTTTAGAGGTTACATAAGATGAAAATAAACATTTTTCATTCTTTTATGCGACGGACGTACCACATTCTTTCGTTTTTGATCCCATGTTGTTTGAATAAAATACCACGTTGCGTCCGAATTCGTGCACAACATTCACATTTTTTTTTAAAAAAAAATTCTAAAATTAACCTTTGTTTATTTTTTTCCTTACATAAATTAGCAATATATTTACTTACCTTAATAATATATTATACTTTTATACTTTTAAAATTATGTACCATTATAAAATAAAAATTATATATTAATAATTTTTTTTTGTTTGGGATTTTAGCACATTTGGACGCTGTGGTCTCTTGACCAATAGACATACAGTGTCAAGGACACTTGAAGTTTCACACGATATCCAGTCTTACCTTTGAATTCATTATTATTATTATTATTATTATTATTATTCATTATTATTTTATTATTATTATTATTATTATTATTATTATTATTATTATTATTATTATTATTATTATTATTATTATTATTATTATTATTATTATTAATATTATTATTATTATGATTATTATTATTATTATTATTATTTTTATTATTTATTTTATTTATTATTATTATTATTATTATTATTATTATGTTATTATTATTATTATTATCTATTATTATTATTATTAATTATTTTATTATTATTGTTTATTATTATTTTATTATTATTGTTATTTTTATCATTATTATTATTATTATTATTATTATTATTATTATTATTATTATTATTATTATTATTATTATTATTATTATTATTATTATTATTATTGACCTTTTCGGGTAGTGTTCTTTTCTAATTTCATTTATTTTTTTATTTATTTATTTACTTGTTTATTTATTAAAATTAATTTGTACAGGAAATATATATATATATATATATATATATATATATATTATATGATATATATATATATAGTATAATATATATATATATATTATATTATATATTATATATATATATATATATATATATATATATATATATATATAGAATATATATATGGGTTGAAAAAAATTTTTTTTAAATTAAACGATTTTTTTATTTTTACCTTTAAAATCAATTTATTTTTAATATTATTTTTTATCTATTGAATTACGATCATTTACACATAAAGTTTTTATAATTTTTTGAACCAAAATATTTATATTAATCACTCAAAAACAACAATTCAATTTTAAACAAAGATTTTTCACTTTTCTCAAAAATATATTTAGGATTTTTCTCAATTAATATATAGGCCTCTATATATATATATTATATATATATATATATATATATATATATATATATATATTCTATATCTATATATATATAAATATGATATATATACTAATATATATTTATAGATATATAATATTTAATAATAGTATATATAGATATATATATATATATATACTATAATATATATATATTCATTTCGCATTCTCTATCTTTTGAAATAAAATTGATAAATCTTGGTTTACCAGAAATTATACTGGTCTTCAAATCCAGAAACCGTGTTTTTATGCATTTCATCGTGGAATGACAAACCATCAACTCTTCGAGACCCTAAAAACTTTTCTTTGTAGAAAATGCAGAAATCTTTCTGGTTCTTTTACCTCACACTCTTTCTGACATTTTCCAATTTTAAAATGTCAACTGCAACTTTGCTTCTTCCTCTCTTTCTCCTTATGTATCTCTGTCGGTAATATTGCGGCTTTAACTTCTGCTAAAGTTGAACTTCCTGCTCAAACTTTTCTTTCTAATTCCACTCTAGACGGTTCCAGAGCTATTCTTTCTCCTCGCCCTCCCTTCCCTTCAAGTCATTGCCTATCAACTTCAGCATTACCTTCTGCTGGAAGAGTGCATTCATCATTCATCCTGCATGTGCTGAAGAAGCGAAACTCCAGTCAACAATCCAATTATCGTGTTATCGCTTTAACCTCTGTTCTTCCTAAAGTTTTTGAATCTATTCTTAACAGCAAGATTTAGAAACATCTTAAATCTTCTAATCTTATCTCTGATTGCCAGTATGGCTTCTGTAAAGACCGCTCGACTTCTGATCATCTTTCCTTTCTCTCCGACTATAATAGGTTCTCTGATCTTGCACATTTCGGTGAATATTTTTCTATGGCACAAAGTTTTAATTTATAAACTTCCCTCTTTCTGTATTTATCCTTCTCTTTGTAACCTCCTCTTGATTTCCATTCCTGTTGTTCTATGACTACTATTGTTGATAGTGACCCTTTATCCTTTAAATCTATCCATAGTGGTGTTTCCACAAAATTCTGTTCTATCTCCAACTTTTTTTTTTCTATTTTGTATCAATGATCTATCTGACTATCTGTTACTGCGTCTTCTCTCCAATCTTAGACTGATAACTCCACCACTCATCATTACTCCTTCCAATTTGAAAGACGACTCGTTCAACAGCAAATAAATGATGCTAAGAGAGTAGCCTTGATGCAACAGACTTTAGATCTTTCTCGTGTTTATAGTTGTGTTAAAGAAAACATTACTGTTTTCAATGCTCGAAAACTCAGGTTCTTCCGTCATCTATCTAGGTAACAAAATCTTCCACACATCTATAAATCTTTCTTTTGAAACACAACTCTGACCTTCTGTTCTTCATATTCTTGATATCTTCTTTTCTCGTGGTCATTGTTAGAAGGATTCCATTCTGCTCTTTCTGTTTCCAGGAAATTAGGTGTTCTGCAGCGCCTTCGAAAATTCTTCTCACCATCCCAGTTGTTCTCTCTGCAGTTGCATAGAGGATGCATCACATATCTGGGGTGGTTCTAACATATTGCTCTCCTTGATAAAGGGCATTCTAGGGTTTGTCCACTAGTTAACTCTCTCTCTCTCTCTCTCTCTCTCTCTCTCTCTCTCTCTCTCTCTCTTCTCTCTCTCTTCTCTCTCTCTCTCTCTCTCTCTCTCTCTGCTCTCTCTCTCTGCTCTCTCTCTCTCTCTCTCTCTCTCTCTCTTCTCTCTCTCTCTCTCTCTCTCTCTCTCTTCTTTTCTGTCTCTCTCTCTCTCTCTCTCTCTCTCTCTCTCTCTCTCTCTCTCTCTCTCTCTCTCTCTCTCTCTCTCTCTCTCTCTCTCTCTCTCTCTCTCTCTCTCTCTCTCTCTCTCTCCTCTCTCTCTCTCTCTCTCTCTCTCTCTCCCTTCTCTTCTCTCTCTCTCTCTCTCTCTCTTCTCTCTCTCTCTCTTCTCTCTTCCTAGCCGTCGAATTGTTGCATCACTCTCACTATTCCATTGTTATTACAATTTCCATTGCTCTATTGAATTTTCCTGTCATGTACCTTCTTGTTTGAGGAGAGCTCCTTCGACTCGCATTTCAGACAGTCTCATCCTTTCTCCGTCCAACTCTCTCACCAGACTTAACCGCTATGCTCAATCTTACATGTATTTCACTGGTAGTCCTGGAACACACTTCCATTCTATATATTTTTAAAACTTCCTTCATTTAAACAAATTTGAACCGCTTCATTGCGTAAATATATATATATATATATATATATATATATAGTTATACTATATATATAATATTATATATATATATATATATATATATATTAGTGGATAGCTGCAGATATCATTTTTTGGTCGCATCCCGTGGATGCCGGATGTGGATGCGGATGTTTGATTTAACACCGCTGATAGCGGATGTAGTTTTGATATACTATATATATATATAAATATATATTATATATATATATATATATATATATAATATATATATATATATATTAATATAATATATATATTAATATTTATATATAATATATTGATATATATATATCGAGTTTTAGACACAAATCTATTAATATAATATTGTTACCAAGGGGTGCGGAGAAGGGGACCCAAACTCAAATGGACACCACCAGCCTCTTTCCCCAACCTCCGACGTTAATGAAAAGAGATTTTACAATGGATTATATACTTTTCGCACTAGAATTTAAATTCAGATGTAGGAAGGTTGTGTTTGAGAGACATCAATTTTTCTGCTTTTCTGCTGAGAGCCTGTTTCTCTTTCATCATATATTTAGCGCAGATTTCTAAATAACTCCTCAATTGGAACACTAGCCTGAAGGCGGGCAAGTTTTCCTGGACAAGTTTAAACTTACAGCGTGGGTAAACTTTTGCTTAACAAATCCACTCTGCCACTGATAGGATCGTCATTTGATTTGTATATAGTCGTTTTTCTTGGTGATAGTTTCATTCATTTGCGCTGGCATCTTGTTGGTAATAGCGTGTGTTTCTTCATCACTACTGGACTGTAGAAATTCTTCCAGTGAATCTGTTATTGATTTACCTGTAGAAGGTATTGGTTCTGTATATTTCGTTTTTTTCTTTTAATGGGTGGCTAATTCGGATTGAAGTTTTTCAACTGCAACACAAAGTGACGATTTAACTTGTTATAATATTGTGTTACAAAAATTTGCCTTTATAACGCGGATCTAAGTAAGTTGCAATAGTATGAAGGTCATTATTTCCACAGAACCAAAGCGTTTTTCAAGCTCTAGTTTTTATTACACCTTTCATTCTTTTTTAAAACCGTCATCATTTTCTTATTTGAAGATGGTTCAAAATGCTTCCCTTAGCGTTGAGATTCAAAATGGTATTACATCAGAGACAGAAGCTGTAGAGTCGCTGATTTTTTTTGCATCCCTAATGCTGTGAAATCATGTCATAATTACACAGTTGAGTCAAATCCTAAGTCTCTCATTTAAGATTGCGTTCCAAGTTCATCTTCAAGTAATTTTATTATAAAATTCTTTATTAAATCGACAATAAAAATCCGCGCAACATCCGCAGAGCAAAGGCGGAATCTTTAATAATGTTGGGCGGATGCGGATGCGGATGCCGATGCGGATGCGGATGTTACCCTGCATCACTAATATATATATATATATATATATATATATATATATAATATATATTATAGTTATAAATATATATATATATATTATTATATATATATATATATATATAATATATTATATATATATATATATATATGGGCGAAAAATTTGATTCATATATAAACAGTTTTTTAAATCAGCAATTTCAAATTATG
>JABUQX010005943.1:207500-212500 GCA_015478945.1 Trachelipus rathkii
GTTAAGTTTTTGTTGAGTAATGTTAGGTTTGCCCGAGAATTTTGCTAATGTCTACGTTTATTCATAGTTCAAATGATGTTATACTCGAGACGAGTGACACTTTGATGAAGATAGTGTCAATTCATAGTTCAAGATGTTGGTATCTTTGATAGATTGGTCACTTTGTTAAGGGATTTTGTTAGATAATACGTCTTTACCTGTTGCTGATATGCGGGAAAAGTGGGAAAACATATCGAGTATTGTATGACCTGTTAGCTACTTTACCTTTGATAAGTAGGGAATTTTCAGGATGTTAGCGGATTATTCATACGCGAGGTATGTTAGGTTTGCATTTGTACATTATATTCTTAGTTCAGGTTATGATATGTTAGCTTTATTGATGCTAAAACTTTGTTGCGTAAGCATATATCACGTAGTGGGGCTCGTCTCTGAAAATTGTTGTTCGGTTAATGTTTACCACAAATTGATACTCGAAATCATGACTTGAATCAAAGTTCAATAGAATCATAGGCGGATGGTGTGGGTAGGAGACTGCAGATGGGATGTTTGCATTTTACTTGATTACTGATTTCGGCCCTTTTAAATCAGTAAACTATGTTACGCCTTTTTACTGTGATATTTTATTCAAAAGAACTTATTTTTATGTTATGTCAGGATAAAATTTTTGTATTTTTATGTTATGTTTGGTTAAAAAACTTTGTTATGTTTGCAATTATTCGGTTGGGGGGGATTGTAATATAAAGAAGATTCTTATTTAATTTGTAAATATTCCAAGATATTAAAACTGTTGCCGGTATTACGTCAGGAAAAGATTTCGTTGTCAGTATGATGATTAGTACAGGGTTAATGCCTAAATTTTTTGTTAAATATTACTACGTTAATGTAAAATTAACATTGATATGCTAGAGATATGCTTGAAAAAGCCTGTGAATAGTTACGTTTTGTTACGATGGTGTTATACTTTTACGGGTTGTTAAGTGAGGCAAGTTGTTAATTTTTGTCAGTAGTTTAATTCCGTACGTATTGGTGTGTTAGGTTTGTCGTGTACATTATATTCTTAGTCAGGTGATGCTATGTTTGCTTTATTAATGTAAAAACTTTGGTACGTTAGCATATATTCGATGGGTAGCGTATATAAAGAACTTATTTTGTGTTATGTTTATCCGAAATGATACTCGAAATATGGACATGAATCAATAGATCAATAGATCAAAAGAACAATAGATCGAAGGTCATGGTGGGAGGGGTTGATGGTTTGATTAGCTGATTTACTGATTTACTGCTTTAAAATCAGGAAACTATTACAATTTACTTGATATTTTATTCAAAAGAACTTTATTTTTATGTTATGTTTTGATTAAAACATTTGGTTATGTTTACAGTGATTCGTTGGTCTGTTATGATAATCGGACACGGTTTATGAAAATTTTTGTTTAAATATTACAGTGTCAATGTAAAATTAACGTTAATATGTTAGAAATATGCTTGGAAAAAAGTATGAATAGGTTACGTTTTGTGTGTTAAAGTTAGTTACTTTACTGGTTTTAAGTGTGTGGAACTTTTGTTAATGTTAACAGTTTTATTCGTGGTAAAATGTGTTAGGTTTGTCGTTGTACATTATTTCTTAGTTCATATGATGCTTTGTTAGCTTATTAATGTGGAAACATTGTTATGTTAGCAAATATTCGCTTGGTTAGTATAGAAAGAACTCATTTTGTTGCTATGTTTATCGAATGCATTACTCGAAATGCGACCGTAAAATCAATAGTTGTTAATGTTAAAATTAACATTGATATGTTAGAGATATGCCTTAAAAAAAGTGTGAATTAGTTTACGTTTTTTTGTACGCTAGTGCTAGGTACTTACATGTTGTTAAGTATGGAACTTTTGTTAATGTTAGTAGTTTATTCGTGGGTAAAGTGTGTTAGGTTTTGTCATTGTACATTATAATTCTTAGTTCTGGTAATGCTAGTTAGCTTTATTTAATGTGAAAACAATGTTTACGTAGCATATATTCATGGGTTAGTATATAAAGAACTTATTTTTGGACTGACTATGTTTATCCGAAATGGTACTCGGTATGTGACGACCTGAATCATTAGATCGATAGATCAAAAGGTCATGGACGGGTGTGGGTAGGGAGGTGGGAGGGACGGGTGGTTTGATTTACTGATTTACTGATTTACTGCTTTAAATTCGGTAAACTATTACACTTTACTATGATATTTTATTCAAAGAACTTATTTTTATGTTATGTTTGGATAAAACTTTATTATTTTTATGTTATGTTTGGATAAAACTTTGTTATGTTTGCAATTATTTATTGGGGATTATGATATTTAGGTAAGGTTATGATAAATTTTTGTTAAATATTACTATGATAATGTAAAAAACTTTGTTACGTTTGCATATATTCGTTGGTCTGTATGATAATCGGACAAGGTTATGATACATTTTTGATAAATGTTACTGTGTCAATGTAAGATTAACGTTAATAAGTTAGAGATATGCTTGG
The DNA here is from genome assembly GCA_015478945.1 of Trachelipus rathkii. Taxonomy (NCBI): domain Eukaryota; kingdom Metazoa; phylum Arthropoda; class Malacostraca; order Isopoda; family Trachelipodidae; genus Trachelipus; species Trachelipus rathkii. The sequence continues at coordinate 210,016 of JABUQX010005943.1, forward strand.
AAAAAGTATGAATAGGTTACGTTTTGTATGTAAAGTTAGTTACTTTACTGGTATTAAGTGTAAACCGAACGAGTTTTAATGTTAACAGTTTATTAGCGCGTTAAGTTGTGTATAGGTTTTGACCGTAATGGTACATTATTTTTCATGATTCATTTTTATGATGCTATGTATAGCTTATTATGTGAAAACATTGTTATGTTAGCATATATTCGCTGGTTAGTATATAAAGAACTCATTTTTGTGCTATGTTTATTCGAAATGATACTCGAAATTGCGACGTAAATCATTAGTGTTAATGTAAAATTAACATTGATATGTTAGAGATATGCTTGAAAAAGGGTGAATAGGTTACGTTTTGTACGCTGTGCTAGGTACTTTACTGTTGTTAAGTATGGAACTTTGTTAATGTTAGTAGTTTATTCGTGCGTAAAGTGTGTTAGGTTTTGTCATTGTACATTATATTCTTAGTTCTGGTAATGCTATGTTAGCTATTAATGATGTGAAAAACAATGTTACTTAGCATATATGTCATTGGTTAGTTATATAAAGAACTTATTTTTGTAGTATGTTTTATCCGATTTTGTTCTCGAAATGTGACCTGAAATCATTAGATCGAAAGAATCAAAAGGGCGGGGGGGGGGGGGGGGGGGGGGGGGGGGGGGGGGACGGGGTGGTTTGATTACTGATTTTACTATTTACTGCCTTTAAATTCGCGTAAACTATACATTTTACTATGATATTTTTATTCAAAGAACTTATTTTTATGTTATGTTTGGATAAAACTTTGTTATTTTTATGTTATGTTTGGATAAAACTTTGTTATGTTTGCAATTATTTATTTGGGATTATGATATTTAGGTAAGGTTATGATAAATTTTTGTTAAATATTACTATGATAATGTAAAAAACTTACGTTTGCATATATTCGTTGGTCTGTATGATAATGAACAAGGTGTATGATACATTTTGATAAATGTACTTGTGTCAATGTAGATTAACGTTAATAGGGTAGAGATATGCTTGAAAAAAAAGTGTGAATAAGTTACGTTTTGCACACAATGTTAGTTACTTTACTGGAGTTAGGTGAACTTTGTTAATGTTAACAGTTTATTCGTGTGTAAGTTGTGTTAGGTTTGTCGTTGTACATTAGTTTCTTTAGTTCATGTACGCTATATTAGCTTTATTTGATGTGAGAACTTATTACGTTAGAGTATATTTGTTGATCAGTAGGGTGATAATTAAACCAATGTTGTGATAAATTTTTGTAAATATTCCAGTGTTATATTAAAAATTAACGATTGTTAGGTTAAGAGATATGCTGACAAGTGTGAATAGGTAGTCTTTGTATTGCTATGTTTAGCTACTTTACTGTTGTGAATGGAACTTTGTTAACGTTAACAGTTTATTCGTGTTTAAGGTGTGTCAGGTTTGTCGTTGTGCATTATATTCATAGTTCAGATGATGCTAAGTAAGCTTTATTAATGTGAAAACTTTGTTACGTTAGCATATATTCGTTGATCAGTGTATAAAGAATTTGTTTTTATGTTATGTTTATCCAAAAATGATACTCGAAATGTGACTTGAATCAACTAATCAAAGATCAATAGATCAATAGATCAATAGATCATGGTTGGACAGGAGTGCAGGTTGGGTGGTTTGATTTACTGCTTTAGGGTATGTAAAACATGACAATTTTACTAAAAAATATGACTTGAATCAATAGATCAATAGATCAATAGATCAATAGATCAATAGATCATGGAAGGGCTGAGGAGGGTAGTTTGATTTACTGATTTACTGATATACTGCTTTAGGGTATGTAAAAACGTAAATTTGTAAGTTATAAACATAAAAAGAATAAGAAATTTTATTTATTTATTTATTTAATTATTTATTTATTTTTTTATTTTATTTTTTTCTTGATGGTTCTGAAACCATTATTTTCGAAATCTACAGACCCAATAACATATATAAAGACACCAACATTGTTGTTATACGAATGTTTATTAACTAGGCACCGCACCGGCTCCAGCACCGGTGTCGATACCAACTCTGAATCCTTCTCAGACTCCTCCTCCTTCCTCATTCTTCTTTTCCTCCTTTCCTCCTTTCCTCCTTCTTCCTTCTTCCTCTGTTTTGCATTCCGTGCATTTCTTCTTCTTTTCAATTGGGGCCCCCCCTTCGGGAGGGTCCCTGGACTCCGTCGCAGAATCTGACTCCAACTCCGTCTCCGACTCCGAATCCTCTACCCCGTCTCCAAGTTTCAGTCTTCTGCGATCATTTTAATTTTTAGGGGGGCAGCGTTCCCCCCTTACGGGGGACGCAGAGGGACGTAATCTCGTCTCCGACGAGATTACGTCATCATATAGCTCACATCCAAATTTTAGCCCGATACGTTAAGCCTAGCATGGTTTTCAGGACGTATTTGACCTTGGCGCTAAGGGGGCAGCACCCCCTTAGGGGTGACCTACGGTCACCAAAACTC
>JABUQX010005944.1:2500-10000 GCA_015478945.1 Trachelipus rathkii
TTTTAAAAATCAACTTCTACAAATCTCCCTCTCTAAAACAAACCTTCACTTTCCTATCTCTTCGACGGTTCTCTCGGTCTCAACTGTTCACACATATATCATATTCACAAAACATACAACAAAAAAATCTTGGAAACCTCACATCAAACAACGGTTGCTGGGCGGCCTCAAAGAAACGTGGGAGTGTCTGTTTAGCTGCGAGGACTTTTTTCCTTTCTCGTTACTCGCTGATACAGGGTCTCATCCGCCATGTATCGGAGTACTGGTTCTCATTTCTGGGGGCTCTCGGTTTCACCGGCTTCTTGGATAGCGGTCGAGTCAAAGGCCAAAAGGCTATAAACTGTTCTGTACTTTCCAGTTCACTTGACCTTTATCTTTGCGGGGCATGTTGGTGCTTTATCTCTTTTTCTGTAGGTACGCCGCGGCAGTTGTTGCGACGGGAACTTGCCACTCACGTCCATCCACCTTTACGACGCCTCGTAGCACAGGGGTGCTGTGTCTGCGCACCGAGTTCTGTGTAGATATTGGTAACTCCAGGCTAGTTCGCTGCGGTGCTTCCTTCTTTCCTGGCACCTCTGTTCTGTGGAATTCTTTTCCATCTTCTGTGTTTCCTGCTGAATTCAATCTCCCTCACTTTAAAGCCTGCGTCTGTGCTCATCTGCGTAATTTGCGCTAGAGAGTGAACTTTTGAGCGTACAACACCTCCTCTCTGAATAGGGGTCTGTCCGTGAGTGGTGGTGACAACTGCAAAATATATATATATATATATATATATATATATATATATATATATATATATATATATATATATATATATATATTATATATATTATATTATATATATATATATAATAAATATATATATACATATTTATATACATAAATAAAAATTTATTTTGTATTTCTAAGGGAATTTATGTTCTATTATATATATATATATATATATATATTATATATATATAAGTAGTAGGAGAGCTATATTGGACGTGTTGGTCATTTTGACCACAGCGCCCAGGAACCTACCTGAGGCTTTTTTGAGCCCCATTTTACCTTTTTTGACTCTTTTTGGGCTTGACCTTTTTGGCTTGACCTTTTTTGAGCCCAAATTTTTTACCTGACCTTGACCTTTTTTTGGCCTTTACCTTTTTGGGCCTTAATTTTTTCGACCAACCTTTGGTCTTCCATGGGTTTTTTGGCCCAGTATTTTCGCCACCCTTTAATTCTTTTGAGAAACCTAATTTTGGGAACCCAAATTTTTTGGCACCTAATTTTTTTGCATCCCTAATTTTTTGGCAACCCTAATTTTTTGGCAACCCTAATTTTTGCAACCTTCGAAGAGGGTTGGCGCCTAAAGCGGTGCGTCAGCAACCGTTGTACATGTCCCACCCTAATTTTTTCGGCCATGGGGTCATTTTTTTGCCCACGGTAATTTTTGCCACCCTTTTTTATGGGGATAGCCCTATTTTTTCGATAATTTCGGTACATCTCCACAAGCGGGGCGCGCGCACCACACACACACACACCACACCACACCCACACACACACACACACACACTCAGCCTCCAACATAGCCTACACCTACACTAGATCCAACAGCCTGTACCTAGGCCTACACCTACACCTAAGGCCTCCACCCAGCTTCACCTCACCTCACCTAGCCTCGCACCCACTTCACCTACACATACCACCTGACTCACCACCCTTCACCTAGCGTACACCTATACCTAGGCCTACACGTGCCTAAACTTGATGGCTCAATTTCTATGACTAGCGGCACTTATTGATGCCTCTCTTTTGATGAACGTCATCTTTAGCCGTTCCTCTTTGATGGTGCCTATATTGATGGTACAGCTTTGGTGGTCTCCAATCACCGTAAGGAGTTCTAGTGATGTTCTATAGTGTTCTTACTGAGTTATTCTATGAAGTTGCTGGGTGATGCCAGGTGAGTCCAAGTGATGGCCACATGAGTGCCAAGTGAGTGCCAATTGAGTGCCAAGTGGAGTGCCACATCGTGCCAAGTGAGTGCCACATAGTGCCACTGAGTGGCACCTTTTTTCAAGCCTTTTCTAGCCTCCCCTGAGTCCCGAATAGCCATAATATGGGTGTCTACCCCTAGATAATAAGGTATGCAGGATCGATTGTGGTACTATTATAAGTTGCTAGGATGCTTCCTACTATGAGTTAATATTTTTCTAACACTTATACATGACCCAGAAAATACTCTAAAGAGTTACACAGTTGAGACAGTGACGTAAACGTTTCAGAGTCCGCGTCCGCAGGTCAAGCCTCACGCGAAAACCGCCGGGTGCGCCCGCCCCGACGCCGGGCTCGCACCTGCCCGCCGACGGCGCGGGCAGCGAGCAGTTTTCCGCGGAACGCCGCCGCCGCCGTGCGTCCGCAGACGCATAAATTCCCGCGTGCAACGAAAAATAGTGATATCAATGTAAACTATTCAAAGAATTTCATTTCAAATATACTATGAGTCATTCATTTTTACTACAATTGTACGAAATTTTTTTAAAAACATATACTTTACATACCTTAAAGCAGTAAATCAGTAAATCAATAGAGGTGTTATTACCTAACACCTAAGGGATTAGTATGCTTTTGTTTTACTGTTTTACTGCTTTAACTCTCTGCTTTACTGTTTTAACTATCTGCTTTACTGTTTTAACTATCTGCTTTACTGTTTTAACTATCTGCTTTACTGTTTTAACTTATCTGCTTTTACTGCTTAAACTATTGCTTTACTGTTTTAACTATCTGCTTTACTGTTTTAACTATCTGCTTTACTGCTTTAACTATCTGCTTTACTGCTTTAACTCTCTGCTTTACTGCTTTAACTATCTGCTTTACTGCTTTAACTCATATACATTACATACCTTAAAGCAGTAAATCAGTAAATCAATAGAGGTGTTACCTAAGGGATTAGTATGCTTTTGTTTTACTGTTTTACTGCTTTAACTCTCTGCTTTACTGCTTTAACTATATGCTTTACTGCTTTAACTCATATATTTATTAACATTTTGTTTTCTTTTATATTTTTATTTTGTTTTAATACTTTTTATTTATTTTTATTTCTATTTTTATTTTGTTATATAAACATTTTATTTTAATAAAATTGTACGAAATTTTATTAAAAACCTTTTTATATACACTAGTTTACAGCTTTATTAATCTCAATTATTCATTATTCACCTTAACGAGTAATGGATGTGGAGAAATTCGTTGCGAAGTCGGCTACATGTCTTGTAGCTGGACCTACAGGCTGCGGTAAAACCTTTCTATTATTAAATATTTTAAAGGAAATGGAGATTTTTGAGCAAACCCCTGTAAAAATAATATGGTGTTATAATGTTTATCAGGAAAAATTTAAAGAATATAAAGGATGTGATTAATTTCATGATTGGCTATACGATATTAAGATCGCTCGACAATAACACATGGACACAACAATTATGTATTAGATGATTTAATGCACAAATTGAATTTGGAAATAGCAGAAGCGTTCACAGTTTATTCTCACCATCTAAATGTCTCTGTGTTTTTCATAACACAGAATATTTTTCATCAAAGCAAGCATATGCGAAGTGTTTCTTTAAACACACAGTAATTTACTGTTGTTTGGCCAGAGAAGAGACATGAGTCAAATTAATGTATTGGCAACTCAAATGTTTCCCCTTCAAAGGAAAGAGTTCTTAAAAGTATATAAAGAGGTTACTTCGATCCCACACGGTTATTTGATTGTGAACTTCACCCCCAAAACACGCACAGAGTGCTGCTCCGTACCAACATTCTGCTTTATGAGATAGAACTGTATACATACTGAATATGAGTGTCTAGTTGCAAAGTAATTTACTCTTATAAAAATTTAAAGTAAACTTCTGAAAAACGTAAACTATTGTGGAGGAATGCAGAAATTCATCCAGTGTGTTATGTGAGTCTGTTTAATGTTAAAAGGAATGTTTCCTTTAAACAGACTCAGCAGGTAAGCTACGTCGTTATAGAAACATCATTAAAATCCCTCAACATAAAAAATCTGAAAATAAAAAGAGTTTACTACAGAGACGGAGGAGGAGTATTCCTACCCATTACCTTCTCCGTTATAGCTCACTGATAACTAAGTGGCTTTGGCACCATAATGAAGAAGGTTGCTGTACTTCCATATAATGAGTATGAGAAAAATGAGTACTATACGCATCTGTTACAGAATTCATTTCAGCCGATTCATCATTCACAATCTCAATATGGCCAGTTATTGCCAACGCATCAGCAGATATTACAGCCTAATGCATTGACATTACAACCTCTTTCACATCAACACAACAGCTCCACAGCTGAATCCTTATATTGTGAACGATTCATTATCTTTTCAGCAGCCCTACCTCATTAGCTTATTATGATCTAAAGTTGATCAGATAAAATACGAGACAGAAGTGTACAAATCATTAAATTCAGCATTGCCACTCCATGAGAAACACCATCTATACAAGAGGCATACAAATTGATAGATCTTAAAAGACTTGCATTACATCCATCCCTACGCTATGCCGCTAGCCGATAATGTAGATATTCCTAATGAAGTAAAACTTGAAGTGAAAAATGAAAGATAAATTTAAAAATATCCTAAAGGAGAGCTTCCTATTAGAAGTGCGTAATCAGGAGTAGCTTTATATAATATTTTAAAAGACCAATTAACTTTGAATGAAGCAGGACAGATCGTAATTGTGAATGAATATTAAAGGATAAATATTGTTGGATTTGATAGCGATCTCTCAGTAACTGGAAGAACCGGCCGTTAATAAGGGTGGAATGATATCAAAAAGAACTTCAGATTATAATTGCTAAGAATTTCCAATCATTTTATTGCGAGTGGAACGCATGAATACCGGTTCAGTGTTGTGGGAACTTCAAATCGTTGAGCCGCAGCTAACGGAAAGGAAATCTCTCGCACTCCTACTATTTTTATTTCCGTTTTAAACCCACTGCATTTGTTTAGTTATTATTATCTATATATAAAAAATAAGAAATGTTTTCGAGTATTATATATATAATTCATATATATATATACACATACTTCTATATAAATTTTATGCCTTAAAAAAAAATCAAAACAAAATGTTCTAAAATTAAATTTATATAAATTTTTGCTCATAAATATGTATATATAAAATAATAGATATTTATGTTCAATAATATATATAAATAAAAAAATTTACAAAAAAAATATATATGGCTGACTGTGAAACATGAAATATTAAATATTTAACTTGAAAATTAAATTAAATTTAAGCCATTACAAAAAGACATCGATATTTTGTGTGTGCCAAAACAAGTGCAGGCCACTGACATCAACAGCTGTTAACTATAATGGCAAGGAGTTGCTATAGTCTTTAAAACAAAATTTTTTCACAAACAAAAATTGAGACTTTGACAATTTAAGTATAGTATAAAATAATAAATATTAAACTGATAAAAATTTTAAATTTATTGGCAGTATATTATCATTTTTAGGTTACTTAGAAGAATAAATTTCAATAATACTCAATTTACATGCGAGTATATCTCAGCAACAATTTGGCCACAATGTCAGCTCTATATTAACCCGTATTTGTAGACGACGCTCTTGAGAAAGCATAATGCATACAATAATTCAATATAACACAATACTTTAAACACAACTTTAAATACTATTTGTTTTACAATAACACATAAACAGCAATATTCTTCGCACATTGAAATAATTATATCAACCGATATTACATTTAAACCATAATACATTATCTTTGGTAATAAAACAAAAACAAGGCACTTCATGGATACAAAATATATTACACATAAACACATAATAAATGGATCGGAATACATAAGTCGTTAAGAAGCTGCCAACTATATACATACTGTTGGATTATACAACGAATGAAAGCCGAAAGATAAACTATTTTCATTTTTACTGTATTATAGTAAGATCCTTAGTATCTTAGTTTACGCCTCCTATATACATTATCACAATTCTTAAAATATAAATAAATGATGTATATTTTATCAATTAATCCAGTAAGGATAAATATATACGAAAATTTAGAGAGATGAAGATTGGTATTTTTGTCAAAAATCGTAACTTTCGTTCTCAAGAAATGAAATCTTCCTTTAAAATCAAAATATAGAAAAGCTAGACGAAAATTAAGAGAACATTGTGGTCGCTAGCACGCACTTTATACAAATTACTTTGAATTTAGTTCAATACAATAAGTTTATTTATATATATATATATTTATATATATTATAATAATGCGTAGTATCCTTTCAAATGCTTTAAAAATATTAATAATAATAATATAATAATAATAATAATAATTAATATATAATATAATAATAATAATTATAATAAGACAAATATTATATAAAGCTTTTGTCCACAACGACCAATGAGAACTCAGGTTTCAAAAATAAGTCTTAAAAAGTGAGTTTTCATTGGTTGTTGTTCACTCATATAATACAAACATATTTACAATATTTTGACTGGACCATTGCAGCGTACACTCAAATATAATATATATATATATATATATATATATATATATCTATACAGATAAAGATATATATATATATATATATATATAATATATATATATATATATAATATTATATATATATATATATATTTATATTTATATATATATATATATATATATATATATAATATATAATATATATATATATATATATATATATATATATATATATATATATATATATATATAATTATATAATATAATACAAACATATATACAATATTTTGACTGGACCTTTGCAGCGTACATCAAATATATATATAACAGAAAAGAAATATTGCAATGGCAATACTTGGCCTTTAACTTAAAATACATAAATGAAAGTAATGTTATATATTTCATGTACAACTGCATTACAATATGTAGAACATGAAAAGCAGTTGTATTTAGAAAAAAAAAATAAAATAAAACAAAAATTAATTTTTTATATAATTACTCAGACGCAATGCTTTGTCGTGGATCTTTTTTCATTTTTTAACATATTATGTTAAGCAAGTTTATATTTAATTTTTATTTTTTTTAAACTAATGGGAACCCAAAGTATACCGCACGATGGCAGGAGTCGGGTCTCTCGGCCTTCCGGAACGACAGGGTAGGACTATTTCCCCCTCCGGGGAGGGTCTCTCCGGAACCCCCGCTCTTTGGTATTTGGGTGTCGCGGGGGTTCCTCCACCCCTCCCTACGGGGTATGGAAAACGTCCCCCTCTGTTCCCCGTCGGCTGGAGCCCCCCTACTTGGCCGTGTAAAATACTTTAATATATACAGTGATTTTACACGGCAAGTTAGGGGGGCTTCGAGCCGACGGGGACAGAAGGGGGGACGTTTTCCATACCCCGTAGGGGAGGGACGGAGGAACCCCCGCGACACCCAAATACCAAAGAGCGGGGTTCCGGAGACCCTCCCCGGAGGGGTGAAATAGTCCTAC
>JABUQX010005944.1:15000-35000 GCA_015478945.1 Trachelipus rathkii
AAAGTAAGCTTTTGTTTTTACTGCTTTACTGCTTTAACTCATGTTTTACTGCTTTAAATCTCATGTTTAACTGCTTTAACTTTCTGCTTTACTGCCTTAACTTTTCTGCTTAACTGCTTTAACTTTCTGCTTTACTGCTTAACTTTCTGCTTACTGTTTTAACTTTCTGCTTTACTTCTTTAACTCATATATATTTATTAACATTATGTTTTTTTATTTTGTTGTTTTTAATACTTTTTATTTATTTTTATTATTCATTTTTATTTATTTTATTATTAATTTTTTATTTATTTTTATTATTTTATTTTTATTTAATTTTTATTATACTTAGTGTTTATTTACTTCATGCCTATTGTTTATTATTCATTTAGAACACACAATACACACAGAACACACACACACATGACACACACCATACACACAACACACACCACACACTTACAAACTTATACACACATTCACTATGACATTTTCCTTATACACAATTCCACTATGACACCTTACATTACCCATAGACACTTAATTTTACACTTATCACATGCGGTCACACAGCACCACTACAACTTATACACTACATTTACTATAAGACTATTACTACTTTGTTTGACTTTCAAATTACATTTTAACTTTTCCATTTACTGGGACTTGCAGGTTTCTTACACTCACATACTGTGCTGCTCTGACTCACACAGATTTACCTACATCAAAGCACACGATTTTACTTACACACACACAGATTTACTTACACTCGCAACACAGATTTACACACATACACACACACCACCACATACACACACACACACACACTCACACACCCACAGCCACGCACCTCACTTATGAACATATGTAATATAATTTTATTAAAAACATTTTATGTTTTAATTAAACACGTACATTTTATTTACTACTTTTCCCAACATATAGGTGCGTTCTGGAAAGTGTAATGACTTTAAACTTCAGAATATCAAACTTCTCTTTGAACAAAGAATTTTATTATTAACTGTTAATACTTTTTTGTTTATAATTATTTTTATAACTATCAAGTTTTTTAAAAATAATTTTTTTTTTAACTAAAATTTTTATGAAATTTTATTAAAAACATATATTTTACGTACCTATTAAAGCAATAAATCAGTAACTCAGTAAGGGGCAGCCCCTAGCACCCCTCTACATCAAGCTATGCCACGTTTTGTTCTATTGCTTACTGCTTTTACATCATCTTTAGACATGTAATAAGTATAAAATAACAAAAATAAGTTCTTCTCTGCTAACATAACATGTATTTTAATTAAATCATTCTAAGTTTTTATTTTAAAAATAACATTTATTCACTTACATTTATATTATTCACTCGAAGTTAACTAAAAATATTTTCAAAGTTTTTTTAATTAATTCGGGTTTTCTTTATTATTAATTATTATTATTATCTAATGTTACATTGACAATTCCATCACGAGAAACACAACAACCCGCACTCCTTACAGAAACGAAACTGACCTCTCTCTGTAAAATGTGTTGAAATAACTACTTTAGGCCTAAATTTAGGATAATCCTTTTTGTAACCCGGGGGATTTAAGCCTAATTCCAGGTCAAAATAAATTTCAAACTGACCTTTTTCTGTAAAATGTGGGTGCAAATAAACTACGTTAGGGGCCTAAGATTTAGGCCTAAATTTAGGATAAACCTTTTTGTGACGGGCTAATTTAATCCTAATACCAGGTCAAAAGGTAATTCCCGTATAGAACAAGAATCATTGGCTTATTATTATTTTTATAAATATATTCAAACTGAAACATGTTTGGATCGGTAAGATCCTTTAAGCAGGTAAAAAGGAAATGTTTTTTCCTTACTTAGGAAATTGTCGGGGTAAATCCTTATCTCTATATGGACCTCGTATGTGAACATTGATCGAGAATTAATTTTATCGTCTTTTTGAAATTACTTGTTCTTTAACTTGTATTTTGAGCAGTGTGTGTTTTATTATATTTTTTATACCCAAACTCATTTTAAAATCATAGTCATTTTAGCTTTGTTAAGCGGGCACAAGTTATCTGATTCGTATTAAAAGTGTTTTATTTTTAACTAAGTGTAATCATATTATAATAAATACTTTACAATGAGGAATATTATTAATTTCAACTAGAAATAGATAATATTAATTCAACTAGTTCATGAAACTAACCACCAGGGATACAGCATGAGCCCCACCCGCAAAGGCAGCCAACCCGCACCCGCTGGTGCGTCCCGTCGCGTTCCCGCCCGCCGCGTGCGCCCGCAGGCGCAATATTTCCGCGTTTCCGCCCGCCGCGTGCGCCCCCGCAGGCGCAATATTCCCGCGGGAATGCGAAATATATATTATATATATATATATATATATATATATATATATTAGTATATTGATATATATATATTTATATATTATATATATATTATTATCATTCGCGCGGAATATTGCGCCTGCGGGCGCACGCGCGGGCGGGAACCGCGGAAATATTCGGCGCCTGCGTGGCGCACGCGGGCGGCGGAACGCGGCGGGGAACGCACAGCGGGTGTCGGGGTTGGCTGCCTTTGGCGGTGGGGGGCTGCATGCTGAGGCCTTGTGTTAGTTTAATGAACTAGTGAATTAATTTTATCTATTCTAGTGAAATTCATAATTATTCCTCAATGTAAGTATTTATTATAAATATGATATACACTTAGTAAAATAAACACTTTAATACGAATCAGTAATTGTGCACCGGCTAACAGCTAAATGACCTAATGACTTTAAAAAATGAAGTTTGGGTATGAGAAGATAATAAAACCACACACCTGCTGCAATACAAGTTTAAAGAACAAACGTTAATTTTCAAAGACGATAGAAATATTCTCGTCAATTCACATACGAGGTCAATATAGAGATAACGGAATTACCCGCCAATCACAAGTAAGGAAACATTCCTTTTTACCTGCTTAAAAGATCTTACGATCCAGCATTTTTCAGTTTGAAATATATTTATAAAAATAATATAACAATTGATTCTTGTCTATACTGGAGTTACCTTTTGACCTGGTATTAGGCTTAAATTAGCCCGTCTACAAAAAGGCTTATCCTAAATTTAGGCTAAATTTAGGCCCTAACGTAAGTTATTGCACCACAATTTTCTACAGAAAAAGGTCAGTTTGAAATATATTTTGACGTGGAATTAGGTCTTAAATCGCCCCGGTTTACAAAAAGGATTATCCCTAAATTTTAGACTTAAAGTATTATCCTCAACAACATTTTAAGCAGAGAAGGTCCAGTTTCCGTATCTGTAAAGCAGTGGCGGGTTGTTGTGTTTCTCGTGATGGATTTCCATGTTACAAGATATAATAATATAATAATAATAAAGAAAACCCAATTATTTATAAAAACTTTTGAAATATTCTTTAGTTAACATCGAGTGAAAAATTATAAATGTAAGTGAAATAATGTTATTTTTACATAAAAATTAATGATTTTAAATAAAATACATGTTTATGTTGCAGAGAGAAACTTAATTTTGTTATTTTATACTTATTACATGTCTAAAGATGATGAAAGCAGTAAGTCAATAAAACAAAACGTGGCATAGCTTGATGTAGAGGGGTGCTAAGGGGCTGGCTTACTGATTTACTGAAATTTACTTGCTTTAATTAAGGTACTAAAAATATATGTTTTAATAAAAATTTCAATAAATTTTTTAGTAAGAAAGTTATTTTAAAACTGATAGTTATAAAATTTATAAACCAAAAGTATTAACAGTTAATAATAATTCTTTGTTCAAAGATAATGACTGATTTATTATAGAAGTTTTTAGAAACTTTGAAATATTTTTAGTTATATTTGAATGAGTAATATAAATGTTCGTGTTTAATTAAAACATAAATGTTTTAATAAATTATACGTTTTATGTGTAAGTGAGTGTGCGTGGGTGGGTGTGTGTGTGTTGTGTGTGTGTAATGTGTGTGTGTGTGTGTATGTGTGTAATCTGTGTGCGAGTGTAAGTAAATCTGTGTGTGTGTACGTAAATCTGTGGTGTGAGTGTAGGTAAATCTGTGTGAGTTGTAAGTTAATCTGTGTGTGAGTGTATAATTGTAAATGTAAGTGTCTATGGGTAAATGTAAGTGTCATAGTGAATGTGTGTATAAGTGTCATAGTGAATGTGTGTATAAGTGGCATAGTGTGTGTGTGGTGTGTGACCGCATGTGTATAAGTGTAAATATAAGTGTCTTGGTAAATGCTAAGTGTCATAGGAATGGCTGTGTATAGTGTTCATAGTGAAATGTGTGTATAACTGTAAGTGGTGTGTGTGTGTGGTGTGTGTATGTGGCTGTCTGTGTGTGTGTGTCTGTGTGCTATGTGTGTTCTAAATAATAATACAATAGGCATGATAGTAATAACACTAACGTATAATAAATAATAAAAATAAAATAATAAAAATAATAAAAATAATAATAAAAATAAATAAAAATAATAATAAAATAAATAAAAAGTAATAAAACAAAATAAAAAACATAATGTTAATAAATATATGAGTTAAAGCAGTAAAGCAGAAAGTTAAACAGTAAAGCAGAAAGTTAAAGCAGTAAAGCAGAAAGTTAAAGCAGTAAAGCAGAAAGTTTAAGCAGTAAAGCGAAAGTTAAAGCAGTAATACATGAGTTAAAGCAGTAAAACCTATGAGTTAAAGCAGTAAAGCCAGTAAAACAAAAGCATACTAATCCCCGCCCCCCTTGTGTTAGGTAACACCTCTTATTGAATTTATCTGGATTTTACTTGCTTTAGGTAATGTAATGTTACATAAATATGTGAGTTAAAGCAGTAAAACATATGAGTTAAAGCAGTAAAACATGAGTTAAAGCAGTAAAACATGAGTTAAAGAAGCAGTAAAGCAGTAAAAAAAAAGCATACTAATCCCCCTAGGTGTTAGGTAACACCTCTATTGATTTTACTGATTTAGCTGCTTTTAAGGTATGTAATGTTAATGAATATGTGAGTTAAAGCAAGTAAAAAATATAAGTTAAAAATAAAACAGTAAAACATGAGTTTAAAAGCAGTAAAACATGAGTTAAAGCAGTAAAGCAGTAAAACAAAAGCCAACTAATCCCTTTGTTGAAGGTAAACCTCTATTGACTTTACTGATTTACTGCTTTAAAAATCTGTAAAGCGAAAATGTTTTAAATAAAAATGTTTAAGTTCCTAAAATTAGGATGGGCTAAAATTGACACGCATGGAAGACCAAAGGGTGGTCGTGGTTGTTTTATACATGTGTACTAAAGTGCTAAATGTATAGTGTAAGTGTCTATGCGTGAGTGTAAGTGTATATGGAATGTGTGTATAAGTGTAAGTGGGTGTGTGTATGTGTTGTGTGGTGGTGTGTTTGTGCCCGCTTGTGTATCAAGTTGTAATGTAAGTGTTCTTATGGGTAAATGTAAGTGTCATAGTGAATGTGTGTATACGTGTCATAGTGGATGTGTGTATAAGTGTCATAGTGATGTGGTGTGTTGTGTGTGTGTGTTGTGGTGTATATCGTATAAGTGTGTATGTGGTATAGTATAAGTGTGTGTGTGTGTTGCGTGTGTGTGTGTGGGTGTGTGCGTGTGTGTGTTGCTGTGTGTTTGTGTGTGTGTGTGTGTGTGTGTGTGGTGTGTGTGGTGTGGTGTGTGTGTGTGCACGGATGGAAATAAGTTAGGATAAGATCCATAACAGTCAGGTTCCTTACAATGACCTCATGTTAGCAACAGATACCTACCAAGGCTAGGCATCAGTTACCTGAATGAGCTCAAGGCGGGGCGGAGGCTAGGTGCAGGAGTAGGATAGGTGTAGGCTAGGTATAGGTGTACGCTAGGTTAGGTTAGGTTAGGTTAGGTTAGGTTAGGTTAGGTTAGGTTAGGTTAGGTAGGGTTAGGTTATGTTAAGGTAAAGGTCAGGTTAGGTGCAGATTTAGGCTAGGTGTAGGCTGGGTATAGGGTATCCGGCAAGGTCAATGTCGAAATATCATGGTCAAACAAGGTTAATATATATATATATATATATATATATATATAAATTGCATATATATAAAAGGCAAATTGATATATAAATTTTTATATATATATATATATATATATATATATATATATATATATATATATATATACACCTCCTCTCTCTCTCTCTCTCTCTCTCGTTGTATATATATATATATAATTTTATATATACTTATATATATATAATATATATATATTATATATATATATATATATAGTATATATATATATTATATATATTATATTATATATAATATATATATATATATATATATATATATATATATATATAAATTGCGTATACTATAAATGCAATATTGCTATCATTTTCCAGATTTAATTTTAGAAAAGTATGGAAATAGCTATTTCCAAAATTTTTGTATGCATAAAAATGATTTATATATAAGTAACATTTGTTTATATATTAAAGGGCATTCAGACGGAGCCCAATTAGTTAAGTTCAATACACTTCCTTAAGAGGCTACGGGTCGAGTTCCAGTTCGGTTAGTGACTGGTATAGGTCACTTTTTAAATCCGCAATTTAATGTTTCCTTGCGGATGGGATGATTCGCATCAGAAGATAGAAGATGTTATGCGCACGCGCATGATACATATACATGTATGCGCAAACGCATGACTAAGTAGTAGTATAAAATGACATGTGGCGACCATTCCTTAAAGAAGGCCCAATGGGTTCAGGATACCTGTGAAACCTTCCAGAAGAGTACAAGAGCAACTATATATATATATATATATATATATATATATATATATTATATATATATATATATATATATATATTATATATATATATATATATAGTTATATAGATAAATATATATATATATATATATATAATATTATATATTATAAGTATATATATATATACTATATATATATATTTATATATTAAATTATATATATATATATATTATTATATATATATATATAATATTTATATATTATTATAATATATATATATATATTATATATATATATATATTATATATATATAATATTATATAATATATTATAATTATATTAATATATATATATATATATATATATATTATATATATATATATATATAATATATATATATATATTATATATTATTTATATATATTTAATATATATATATTATATATATATATATATATATATATATATATATATATATATATATATATATATATATATATAGTGAAAGGCAAATTTGAAAATAGATTCAATGAAATTTATGGTATAGGGGATTAGGAAGACCTTCTTGGAGAGCACAGACAGATAAAGCAGTCACGGTGAATGGAATGGGAATAGAGATACGGTGAATGAGACGGGGTAGGAGTGAAGGACTGGGATGATGAGGGTGTGTGTGTATAAGGGTGAGTGTATGTGTCTATGGATGCATTCGTGGATATTAAAATACATTCATGAGTTATAGAAAAACGAGGATGCGAAACAGCGAAAAAAAACGGTCCGGCTTGGTGCAGTGCGGTGCGGTGCGGTGCGGTGCTGCGCGGTTCGGCGCGGTTCGGCGGGGCCTTGCGGTTAAGCGAAAACGCGTTGGTGAACTCCGAAACGCCCCCCCACCCTTAAGGGGGGTGGGGGAAATCGCGAAAAAAAAAAAAAAAAAAAAAAAAAAAAAAAAAAAAAAAAAAAAAAAAAAAAAAAAAAAAAAAAATAAAAAAATAAATAAAAAAAAATTCTAAAAATAAAAAATAAATAAAAAACACCCATGAAGGTAGCTGAGTATTCCAAAAATTACGGGGCCAAAAAAGCCTCAGGTAGGTTCCTGGCACCTGTGGTCAAAATGACCACCGGTCAGTCAAGGTCAAAAAGGGGGCGGAGCTACGTTGTCCGGAATGGGGGCCCTACTACTGACGTTATTGAAATTATGTAACAAAGCGTTTGCCTTCAGGTGAACTGAAGGACTGGAAGACTGGAGGACTGGAGGAGATATTACCATTGTATAAGAGTAAAGGTAAGGGTGATAAGGGAAACTGTAGGAACTAAAGAAAGATTAGTTTATTGAGTGTTGTAGGGGAGATTTATGCCGATATTTTGGTAAAAAGGGTGTGTTGAGTGAGTGAGATGTTGATTGATTATTAAAATAGTTCATTTAGAAGTGGTAGAGGAGGTGTAGATCAAAATTTTACACTGATGGAAAGGAGTGAGGAAGTGATTGAGGAGAAGATGAAACTTCATTCAGGTTTTATGAATGTGCTAAAGGCGTATGACAGGATAAATAGGGAAGTTCCGTGGTAGGTGTTGCTGATATATGGTGTTGGTGGTAGGCTTCACAATGGAATTAAAAGTATATAAGTTGATAGAGAAGCGTCTGGAAGTGAATGAATGGAATGTCTGGAATGGAGTGAAAAAAGAATGATTTAATATTAATTGTGTAGTGACTAGTGAGATAGGGTTGTGGTATGTTTCCATGGCAATTTAATTTGTATATGGAGGAGGTGATGAAAGAATTTAAGGTAGAGGTGGCATGGGAGGGTCTGAATATCAATTAAGGTTTCAAAACCTTTTTAAATTTATTTTGCAAACTAAAACGTATTCACAGTTAAAAAAAATTTTTTTTAAATAAATTAAATAAATAAAAATTAACTAAATTTTCTTTGTAATTACATTAAAATTAAAATAAGTAAAAGATATAATAATAATAATAATAATAACAATAATAATAATAATAATAATAATAATAATAATAAAATAATAATAATAATAATAATAATAATAATAATAATAATAATAATAATAATAATAATAATAATAATAATAATAATAATTATTATTATTATTATTATTATTATTATTATTATTATTATTATTATTATTATTATTATTATTATTATTATTATTATTATTATTATTATTATTATTATTATTATTATTATTATTATTATTATTATACTACAAATACTACTATAACTATTTTAACTTATAATAAGTTTGTAGTATTGACAATAGTAATAATAATAACATTGATAAGTAAATATGAAAATCAGCATGGAAATAAGACAAAAATAAATAAATAAATAAATAAATAAATAAATAAATAAATAAATAAATAAATAAATAAAGAAAGAAAGAAAGAAAGAAAGAAAGAAAGAAAGAAAGAAAGAAAGAATAGAACGCATTACAAAAGAAAGGAATAAAATGAAGAAATAAAAAGGTAGAAATGAGTAACTATTGTTGAGTCGATTTTGAAATAAAATTGTGAAAATTTTGTAAGTCGAATGATGTTATGGTGCCATAAAACCCACTTACAGAACAACGAGTCCATAAAAGACGTACGAAAGAGTCCCATTTATGACTTTCTTCCTAAAACTCTTTTCTTTCAAAATTCAAATAAAAAAAAGTCTCAAATTTGGGAGGAAAAAAATCTTTAACTTTTAGTCTCGTATTTATGAACAAATGTAATGTTAGGCAAAAGAAGAACAATTTTAGATAGATCAAATTATACCCTTACAAATTTAACTACTTCTTTACCTACTACTACTACTACTACTACTACTACTACTAATAATAATAATAATAATAATAATAATAATAATAATTAAAAAAATAAAAATAAATAATAATATAATAATAATAAAAATAATAATAAAATAATAATAATAATATGTAAAATAATAACGATGCTAATTATAATGAAAATAATGATAATAATAACAGTATAATAATAATAATAATAATAATAATAATAATAATAATAATAATAATAATAATAATAATAATAATAATAATAATAATAATAATAATAATAATAATAATAATAATAATAATAATAATATAATAATAAAACTAGTAATAATAATAATAATAATATAATAATAATAATAATAATAATAATAATAATAATAATAATAATAATAATAATAATAATAATAATAATAATAAACTTTGAATGAAATTATAATCCTCTTAATTGTTAAGAATGATTTATGGAACTAAGAATAAACATTCCCAAATTTGCCTC
Organism: Trachelipus rathkii; assembly: GCA_015478945.1. NCBI lineage: Eukaryota > Metazoa > Arthropoda > Malacostraca > Isopoda > Trachelipodidae > Trachelipus > Trachelipus rathkii. The sequence goes on from JABUQX010005944.1 coordinate 25,016, forward strand.
AAACTTTTTTTTTGAAATTAATTTCCAAAATTTAGATTTTAAAAAGGAAAGAAAAAACGAAAGCCTTAAATCATTTGAATAATTAAATTTATTTTAAGCAGAAACTTTATAGGTTGCCAGGTTGCCAGCTCATAAATAGTCTAAATATCTTTTCAGCCTATCTGACATTTAAGATCACAAACAATCTCAAAATTCACTTCAACATCTCAACGCCATTTTTTATTTTTTTATTTTTTTTATTTATTTATTTTTTTCAAATAAAAATTTTAGATGTTTTTTTTTTTTTGATTTTTTTTATTTTTTGTGCTAGTAATGGTTGCTACATTCCCCATTCAAAAACGAAAAAACAAAACAAAAAACAAAAACAAATACTTTTAATTAGGTTAAGGAAAAGGTATATAAAACAAAAAAATAAATGAATAAAAAAAGGGGTTGGCTAAAAGTAGAACTTCACACTCCTCTCTTTTTCCATTCCATCTTTTTTACTCTTTTTCCTTTTTACTTTTTTCTTTTTAACTTTTTTTTTCTTTTTTTCTTTTTCTTTTTTCTTTTTTCTTTTTTTAAATTTCAAAAGAATCCTTTCAATAAAATTATCACAATGGAACGAATACAAAATAGGCAAATTTCTCATTATGCATTATTCTCGTTTGTACTGCTTATATATATATATATATATATATATATATATATATATATAGAGATATATATATATATATTATATTTTTATAAATATATATATTTTATATATATATATATATATATATATATATATATATATATATATATATATATATATATATATATATATATATATATATATATATATATATATATATATATATATATATATATATATATATATATATATATATATATAGAGAGAGAGAGAGAGAGAGAGAGAGAGAGAGAGAGAGAGAGAGAGAGAGAAGAGAGAGAGAGAGGAGAGAGAGAGAGAGAGAGAGAGAGAGAGAGAGAGAAATATGATATGAATGCAGTGTGAATCTTTATCGTTGAAACTTGAAAGTACTTTAACGTATAAGTTAAAAAAATCATGATAAAAATTTAAATAAAAAAATTGTCTCATGAAATCATCAAACATTTTCATTCATTTTTTATATTTTTAAGATTTATTTTAAGCCGTTGAAGCTTTTAATTCTTACATATGTTATATATTCTTTAAATAAAAACTAACGGCATTTAGTTCGAATTTTCAATTGGTTACATGCTTTAATTAGTTTTTTTTCCTAATTTTGTATTCTAATTAAATATTTTAGTCTACTAAAAAAAAAACAACAACAACAAAAGCATATCTTAAATTTATGTTTTTATTTGTTTTTTTCCTTCAGGTGAATACAAACGAAGTCCTTAAAAAGATGAAGATAAAAAACAGCGGGATACAGAGAAGATGGCAAGGAATTCCACATAAAAGAAGTGGCTGGAAAGAGGGAGGCACCACAAGGAGCAAGCTTGAGGCTTCCAATGTTAACACAAAATTCGAGAGAAAGTAAGGCACCCCTTTTTGCCACAAAGGAGAATTACTGGTGGTGGAATGCAATGAGAGAGATCAACTCGTTTTAGAACCTGCCGTTGTGGAATATATAGAAAAGAGAGTGCGTGAACGTCTCGTCGACGAGAAAGTGGGTCAAGAGAGTTTGGAAGTAGGGGGCTGTTTATTAGTGTTTTAGCCTTAGATTCAACCCTATTCAAAAGAAGGGTGGAACGGAAGACACCCAAATATGAGATCAGTACTCCATACAATGGCGGATAAGATTATTATATTACTGGAGTAACTGTTCCAACATAATGTTTATACAAAACATGACAACATGACCAAAAACATTACAATGCTTTGTACTATTGCAAATATTTGGTATTTTTGCCCAATTCCAGTGAAACTCTTAGTTCCCTCTGGAAGTTTCACTTCAGGAGAAGAATTGTGGATTTGCTTCTTCAACTTAGGTGAAAATATTTGTGAGGGAAGAGACAAAATATCGATTTTAAGAAACTGTTTTCTCTAATTATATTCAACTTTGCCTTTCCTCAGATGCAGCTTCACTTCTCACTTCTTTTCCTGTCAATCACTCATAAAGCCTTTTAAAATGTTTTTAAAGTTGCATTCTATTTAAAATCATTTTTATTATCTTTTTACTTTCTTATTAAAACTTTTTTTTTTTATTTAGGATGAAAATGATTTTTTTTTTACTTTACTTTTACAACTGACACCGTTATTTCGAAGTCTATAAACCCATACATCCTCGCTTGAGAAGACTTGGTGTTTTATTTTTTTATTTTTTATTTTTTTTTCTTTTTCTTTTTTTTACGGTTATCACGACCACTCACGGGCAGAGCCCTATTCAGGGAGGGGGTGTAAGTCTCATCATTTCTCTATCCAACTCTTGGACTCCAGTCTTAACAGTTATGCTCATTCTTACATCCACCTTACTGAAAGAGTCTGAAACATTTTATATTTTACTCTTTTCCCCAGTTCTTCTTCTTACGGAAACACCTTTAATTAGGCTCCATGTATCGGTTATTTTAAATACACTAACAGATAAGCTCTTTTTATTAGATAATCATTTGAATTCTATATATATATATATATATATATATATATAATATATATATATATATATATATATATATATTATATATATATATATATATATATATATATATATATATATATATATATATTTAAAATTTATTCTCTTAAATTCCACTTTCCTTGCTTGGATTTTATGCATATATATATTATATATATATAATATATATATATATATTATATATATATATATATATAATATATTATATATCTGGGGAATATGTTACATTTCCATATGGAAACCATCAGGATGTTTGCGGTTGGAGGTGAAAGTTTTATTTATATATGTAAACGCATTTTGTAAATTTTACTAATATACTAATTGTTTAATAAAATTTTTTCATCATAAGTAAAAAGACTTTTCATATCCTCTCTCGCTCTCTCTCTCGTCTCTCTCTCCGTCTCTCCAATCTCTTCTCTCTCTCTCTCTCTCTCTCTCTCTCTCTCTCTCTCCCTTCTCTCTCTCACTCTCTCTCTCGCTCTCTCACGTCTCTCTCTCTCTCTCTCCTCTCTCTCTCTCTTCTCTCTCTCTCTCTTCTCTCTCTCATTCTCTCTTCTCTCCTCTCGTCCTGTCTGTCTCTCTCTCTCAATGCTGTTTGTCAACAGTTCTGTTTGTAGTTTCTTTGTGGTGCTTGGTTACTACTTCATTGTGGGGTTTTCAACTAAAATTTATTTAATATATATATATATATATATAATGATATATATATATATATATATATATATATATTATATATATATATATATATAATATATATATATATATATATATATATATATATATATATATAATATATATATATATACAGTATATATATTCTGCTTCTACTATTACTTAATTAGTGAACGATAAATAATAGTAAAATCAAACTGGAGCTAGTGAAAATCATTTAAGAAATATTAAATGTACATCTTAAAAAGGATTCAGGCCCCAAACTTAAAACAACTTCGACGTTTACTTTTTATAACGTGTAAGTTCTAAGAGTGCGAACTCATCGATCACACTGAATAAGACATATAATCCATAAGAAAATCTCACAAACTTTGAGCAACTATGATGTTTACTGCTTATAGCAGATTTGTTCTAAGACAGCAAACTCATATGTTATTTTAAAGAAGTTAAATAATCCTCCAACAACACTTAACAGGTTTATATTCCAACACAGACATTTACTTCTTGGAACAGTCGCCTAAAGACAGTAATCTCATTAATCAAATTTATTATAAAGGAAAATAATTCCTAAGTAACACCTAACAGCAACAACAGATAGTTGATAGTTATTGGTTTGGACAGATCTGTTCCAAGACAGTTTGCTCATCCATCGCATTAAATAAGTCTAATAATCTATCAACAACAAATATTGATCATTTTTCTCTTTATTGGGCTGGCAAACTTTGCTGGGATGTGTTCTGTACTGTTGTTGTTGTTGTTGTTGTTGTTGTTGTTGTTGTTGTTGTTGTTGTTGTTGTTGTTGTTGTTGTTGTTGTTCTTCTTCTTCTTCTTCTTCTTCTTCTTCTTCTTCTTCTTCTTCTTCTTCTTCTTCTTCTTCTTCTTCTTCTTCTTCTTCTTCTTCTTCTTCTTATTATTATTATTATTATTATTATTATTATTATTATTATTATTATTATTATTATTATTATTATTATTATTATTATTATTATTATTATTATTATTATTATTATTATTATTATTATTATTATTATTTTTATTATTATTATTATTATTATTATTAATTTTTATTATTTATTATTATGATATCATTATTATTATTATTATTATTATTATTATTAATTGATTATTATTATTATTATTATTATTATTATTATTATTATTATTATTATTATTATTATTATTATTATTAGTAGTAGTAGTAGTAGTAGTAGTAGTAGTAGTAGTAGTAGTAGTAGTAGTAGTAGTAGTAGTAGTAGTATTTCATATTTGTTTCAATTCAAGATGAATTCAGAGTGCGTTATTCGAAATCTTCCTCTTCTACATTTAAAAGGTTTTTTTTTTTTTTTTTTTGCTAAATAAATGAGTGCGTGAAATGCAATAATGTTCTGCACTTTCAAGGCATCTCTCTCCCTATCATAAGCTTTTAAATAATTTCCATAATTATAGGTCAATTGATAGGAAATTTAGGGGAAAGTTTGGAATAGTCCTGAAGAAGGGCTACGATGACTCAGCAGGTGGTTTGTTGGGGAGAAAATGAAAAAAAAACCCTCCAAATCCATTACCCATCCGTCAGATTTTTACGGTATATTTTTCTGCTTTTGTCTCCGTCATAATATTCGTAATTATACAGTAGAATGCTGCGCACATATATTTAAGTATCTAAATTACACATAAAGATGACTACATTTAGATATACACAAAGGTTTTTATGAAGGAAAGCGTTTATCTTAAACGTATCCATAATTACACTCATAAGTTCTACTTTATTTTATCTATTTACAAATAAGTCTAAATACACTCCTTGTATATATATATATATATATATATATATATATATATATATATATATATATATATATATATATATATATATATATATATATATATATATATATATATATATATATATATATATATATATATATATATTGAAAAAATAATTATAAAAAAAAAAAAGAAATAATTAACATAATCTTTAAAAAAAAAAAGAATAAAGAAAAATTAATCATGGTATAACTTTTACAATTTATAATATTCATTTTATGTCTTTTATTATGCACTTATCTCTACATATATATAACAAAATAATTTTCCAATATTCTACAGACATGAACTACAACAAGATTTTATATATATATAATTTTTATTTTAAAAACTATATATATATATATATATATATATATATATATATATATAATTTTTATTTTAAAAACTTATTAATCTATTATCGTTTGCAACGAGTGTTAAATATATTGTTATGCCATGTTTAATTAAAAAAAAAAAAATCACATAAATCAAGTGGTTTAACTTTAAATACAAATTAAAAAGAAAAAATAAGTTCGTCTCAGATAAGAAAGTTGAAGAAGGAAAAGCAAAAATTGAAAGAGAAGAATACGGGAGACGAGCTAAATCTACTACCTTTGAAGTTGAGAAGATAAACAACAACTCCTCCACTTTATATATATATATATATATATATATATATATATATATATATATATATATATATATATATATATATAATATATATATATATATATATATATATATATATATATATAAATATAACAGAATATATATATATATATATATGAATGCTATATATAAAAAAGGTTGGTTATATATATATATATATATATATATATATATATATATATATATATATATATATATTATTATTATTATTATATATATAAAGATATAAAGGTTATTATTATATATATATATATATATATATAAGGTTATATATATATATATAAGGTTATATATATATTTTACAGTTGTCAACACCACTCACGGCAGAGCCCTATTCAAGGAGGGGGTGTTGCACACATCAGTTACTCATCAACTAACGCAAACTACGCAGATGAGCACAGACGCAGGCTTTTAAAGTGAGATAGATTAAATTCAGCAGGAAACACAGAAGATGGAAGAGAATTCCACAAAAACAGAGGTGGCAGGAAAGAAGGAAGCACCACAGCGAACAAGCCTGGAATTATCCAATATCAATAAAAAACTCATAAGTGCCGACACAGCACCCCTTTGTGCTACAAGGGCGTCGTAAAAGGTGGTGGTACACGAGTGATAAGTTCTGAGAATCTGCCGCTGCGGTACCTATAGCAGATAAAGCACCACCATCGCGCCGCAAAGATAGAGGGTCAAGTGAATCCGAAAGTGCAGAACAAGCATAAGCCTTTTGGCCTTTACCTCGACCCTATCCAATACCTTGATGAGACTCGTGCCCCCAGATATGAGAACAGTACTCCATACGGCGGATGAGGCCCTGGTATAGCTGGAGCAACTGAGAAGAGGAAAAAGTCTCTCAGTCAAACAGAACTCCCAGTTTCTTGAGGCCGCCCTAGCACCGTTGTGATGTGTGAGGTTTCCAAGACATTTTTTTGTTTATGTTAAGGCCAAGGATGTTTAAAATAACAGGAGAGACGAGAGAACCGTCGAAAGAGATAGAAAAGTTAGAAGGTGTCTTAGAGAGGGAGATTTGCAGAGTTGGGTTTTAAGGAATTGAATTTCACAAGGTTGAGACGACCCCACCTGAAATTCTATCCAGGTCAAAGAGAATAGAATCGGAAAGATTAAGACTATAGGCAATTCTAGAAGTAAAAGAGGGAGCAGAATTGAATGAGTTGAAGAATGAAGGGTCGAGTCGGGCATACGAGTGGATAGAGTTAGATGTGCAGGTGAGAAGATCATTAATGAAAAGTAGGAATAAAGTAGGAGATAAGACATAACCCTTGAGGAACACCACTATTGACAGAAAAAGAAGATGAAGTCGCCCCATCAACAACAACAGCCGATAGCTGAGCGATTTGAAAGCAAAACTAGACATAGCAAGCGTTATAGTGAAACCCAAAGGGAGGGAGCTTGGAGAGCGACGCTTGCCATACCCGGTCAAATGTCTTGGATATGTCGGGCGCCACCACGCAAGTCTCCCGTAGTTCCTGAGGGCGGAAACCATAAATCAGTTAGATAGGAAAGTATATCGCCAGCAGATTCGAGCGCCGAAAGCCGTACTGGCGATCGGAAAGAAGTGAATGAGACCCCTGATGGTCTAAGAAATGAGAGTTGAGTAGGGTTTCAAAAATCTTAAATGCGAGAGCTATAGGGCGATAGTTAGCGATCAGAGCGGCTTCCCTTTTTCGGAACAGGTTGGATGCGCTTCTAACACCGAGGGAAAGTATTAGTATTGAGACATAGAGAAAATAGCTGAACGAGGGGCGGGCAAGCAATGCGAGCACACTCCTCAAAACCGGGGAGGAATGCCATCCCCGCCGCCCGCCTTCCTAACGTTCATAGGATTTCAGGAGCCCATGCACCCGATCAATCACAGGCAATGGCATAGGACACCTGGGAGAAGAAGGAGGAACAGGAATGCCAGAATCGTCTAGGTTGAGTTAGAGGAAAATGAAGAGCTTTGCCTTTTTCAGTTGGAGAATTAGCAACAGAACCATCAGATCGAATAAGAGTGGGATGAAAGACAGATTTACAGAAGTTGTTAGAGATAATTAAGAGGTTGAGATATATATATATATATATATATATATATATAAAGAAAGAAGAAGAAGAATAAGGTTAAGGTTATATATATATATATATATATATATATATATATATATATATATTGTTTTTATTTATTCAGATTGTATCCGGTTGGTCCAACATTGAATGATTGAAGATTGAAGAAGTTTAATTTATTTGTGCAGTGTTGGTGCATGCACGGGCTGAAGTTTCTTTAGTTATGTGTTCGGTGGGTTCGTTTACGTATATGTTTTTATCCTTTTGTGTTGTAAAAATTGCAAAACGTCTTATATTTTCGTTTCAGTATATTAGAATTGAACCACTAATTGACTTCGTAATAGTAGTAATAATAATGGTAATTGTACTTTAATTGTGATTGAGATGTAATGATAATTGTGAACTGTACTGTGGAGAAATTGTGGTGATTCTGTGGTGGTAAAAACTGTATGCGAGTGGCCGTATTGCTCTAATTTGGAATCTGTCGAATTTATTAAATAAAGTATAGTATTTCGTTAAGGAACAATCAAGTTAAAAGGAGCTGAACTTACATGATATCATGTGTTACAGTGTTAGTACGAAGTAAGAGGAGTAACTGTTAATGTTATTTATCAACAAATATATTAGAATTAATTAGCAATATATATATATATATATATATATATATATATATACTATATATATATATATATTAATATTGTTATTATATATAAAAAAATATATAGAGATATATATATATATATATATATATATATATATATATATATATATATATATATATATATATATATATATATATAAAATATATATATATATATATATATATATATATATATATATATATATAGTTAAGAAGAAATATATATATATATATATATATATATATATATATATATATATATAGGTTATATATATATATATATATATATATATATATATATAAAGAAGACTGTGATGTGGAGCGTTTGTAGTGTTGAGGTTGTAAAGGGAATTCTTATTTTCATAATTCAGACTATTTACTAACAAAATATGTTTCAATTTTTCTACTTTATTTTTAGAATTCTCTTTGCGATAAAATAATAAGGGAAAAGCTTTATTGAAAGCAAACTTATAAAATATTATTAACTCTATATGCAAATTCATTGTAACACACACACAATACACACACACATATATATATATATATATATATATATAAAGAAAGAGCATATAAAGTTACATATGCATATTGTTATTATTATTAAAGAAGATATATACATACATATATTATTATTATTATTATATGTTATATTGTTATGTTTATTATATATTATATTATTATTATTATTATTACATATATATTATTATTATTATATTATACATATTATTATATATTATATATTTATATTATTGTTATTATATATTATTATATATATTATTATTATTATATTATATTACATATATAAATATATATATATATATTATTATATTTATTATATATATATATATATATATATATATATTATATATATGTTATATATATATATATTATTATTACATATTATTACATATACATATATTACATAGATGGGGAGGTGTGCATGGTTGCACATGAGGCAAAATGGGAATATTATTTATTTTGAACACATACAAAAAAGGTGAGAGCAAGCAATAAAGTTAGATACTTAATAACTAGTTATAAAGCATTTGCATTATAGCAATAACATTTCTACAAGTTCTGCAAAGAGTAGAACACTTAGAGGTTTTACATATGTATAAATTTTTTTTGCTACTTTTTTGTTACCGTGAAATTGTAAACGAATTCACTATCTCGACTGAGAGAAAATGGATTTCAATTTCCAAAATTGTTCTCTAATATATTCTTGCATTTCCATGAAAAGAGCAGCAACCGTTTGTTCATGGTATGGTATGGTATGTTCCCTGGTATTCACCTCTCTTTACGATTCTTATTCATTTTAAAAGCTGTCATTAACTACTTTTTTGTAAAGAAATTTTTAGATCAGTAATTAGCAATCAAATTATTCTGGAGAAATCTGAGCACTAATAACATTAGAATTTCTGTGACACTTGGGCATAAGGAGGGTATAAAGTTTTCTTACGAACTTTGTCTGGAGGTTGTTAACATCAGACTTGTTCGATGAGGTACTTCTTTACTTCCTCCAAAAAAATACCAGCTATGA
>JABUQX010005945.1:2500-5000 GCA_015478945.1 Trachelipus rathkii
TTCGTAATTCATGCTTCAACAAATACAACAATGCAACAAGAATAGAAGTTGTGCTAACTTTTAAAGCTGAAGAATTTGTCCTTTTAAAATTGAACCTTTTCCACTTATACAAAAAATTTGGAAATTTATGTAAAATTGAATTTTTTACTTAAAAAAATTGTTTCAGCTTTATCAGAAAACATTTTTCATCTCTTCAAAACTTTGAATTTTCAAACTTACGAATTCAAAACTTTTAAATGAGTTCAGACTTATAGAGTATATATTTCCCTTCCTATAATCATGTTTTTTTTTTCTTTCGTTTTTTTTTCATTAGTAATAAAGAGTCATGCTTTCATTGCAACAAATTAGGTGATGCATTTATGCATTGTAAGATATGCTGAACAAAAATAATCATTAATTATAAATTACATATTCAATACATCTAAAAGAAAATTTACTATTATATAAAAATTAACCGTATAGTCGACTAGATTATTATAAATAAATTTAGGAGAGAAAATTAAAAGTTATGTGTGGGAAGATGTGTTGAGATAGATAGATAGATATAGATATTTATGTATTAAAGTATAGTATAGATTATATAGTAATAGATAGATAGACTTAGATATAGAATATGATAGATATGATAGGATAGATACGATAGTATAGATAGATAGTATAAATTGGGTGGATTGGGTAAGATAGAATAGATGATTAGTAATAGTGAAGATAAGATAGATAGATTGATTTGATAGATGATAGTAATAGATAGTTAAGTATAGATTAAGTGATAGATAGTAGAAGCTTAGATGATATATAGATAGATATAAATTGGTGGAGTGGGTATGAGTGATAGATGATATATTAATAGATATGATAGATAGATAGATAGATAGATATAGATACATAAGAATAGATAGTGATTAAGATAGACAGGAATTTAAAAGGAGAGGAACTAATTTATAAAGATGCAATCAAAATGTTGAGTAGATCTGTTACTACTATATATATATATATGATATTGCAGTGACTAGTGGAATGACTTCGATGGCAGGCAGGTTAGTTATAGAGGTACGGATAATTAACACTAAAGTTGTAAAAGCGTGTAAGAGAAGTGGTGGTAAACACACTCCTCGGGAATTATTTATATAAAAAATTTCTATGATTTAACACAATATATCACGATGTGTGCATGTGACCTGAAGACTTAAGCTGTCATATGTGTTGTGTCTACATGTCAGGTCTTATAAAGTTGTGGAGAGTAAATATATATAGATCTGTATAACATGATATATTTTGAATAGGTATTTGTTAAGTAGCTTATTTTAAGTGCACAAAAAGTGACTGTTAGTTGTACTTAAGTCCATTTGTGAATTTGTGAGTATTGACTAAACTACTCTTATGCTCCGAGATATTATGTTTTTCAAAGTAGTAGTATTGATTGATGGGTGGGGTACTTTTATGGACATTTTCACGTTATACGTTGCTAATATATTATGTTTTAAATCTAACTTTAACTATGTGTCACGATAGAAATTATGCGTCATTGTAGATGTTAGCTCAGCCGACATGTGTCTAAATAATAACTGACTTATACATATATATAAAATATATATATATTAATATTAAAATTATGAATTATTATATATTCAATATTATTATATAATATAATTAATTTATTATATTTATAATTAATTATATATTATAATTATTATATGTATATAATTTATATATTATATATATTATTATTAAGTAGATATAATATTATATATATTATTTATTAATTATATATATATAATATAATATATATATATATTTATATATATAATATTAATATTATTTTATATATATATGTGTGTGTGTTGTGTGTGCTTAGAAATTATATATCATTATATTCTATGTTTTATCTAAGTCTAGATTCGCGTCGTGTTCTTTTGATGTATTGAATAGTTATCGTGGATCGAAAGGTACATATTGTTATATTAAATACGTCGAGTATATTTATATTCTCTAAAAGCAAAGTGTTCGTTACTTGAGATATTGATTTATTTTAATATTTAATAACATAAAGTGAGAAATGAATAAGTATGGAGTAAGAAATAAGCAAAATAAGAACAAATCTGTGTAGATAAGCTCATTTAGGCATTTTAAGATAAGGCAAGTTGAAAGATTGTAGAGTACTGTCTGAGGCGCGAAGACTGGCTGGCGTTATATTAATACGGACTTAATTAGTAATATGCAGAGAAGAGAAGTATGATATATGAATTGATAAGTATATAGATAGATAGATAGATATAGATATAGATAGATAGTGATATGATAGATATTAGATAGATGATATAAGATTTTTCTTTTTTAAATTTGAGAGTAGGATAGAGAGAGAGAGAGTATATAATGAGAGTAGGGAGAGAGAGTGAAGATAGAGAGAGAGAGAGATACAAGAGACAAACAGATCTAATTAATGATAATTATATTTTATCTCTTCTCTCTTCTCTCTTGCTCTCTCTCATCTCTATACTCT
>JABUQX010005946.1:0-20000 GCA_015478945.1 Trachelipus rathkii
GTTTCAACCGTTTTCCGCATTTATCATTGAAACGCTTTCGCGTTTTCGTGCACCGCTCAGTCTGATTTGCTCAAGAGCAGTGCTACAATGCTATAAGATCTCGCATGAAAGGTATTCATAAAGTTCCTGTCATTCAAAAAGTGTTGACAAATGTAAGCTTGCCCATAGGAGATATGAAGAACATCTCAATGAGTCAAAAACAGAACCAAAAAGAGAGAGAATAAAAAGGGTTGAAAAAAAAAAAATTATCCAGCCTGAATCTATAAACTTAAAAAACGAGAGAAAGATGTTAAAACTGAAGGCTTTAAGAGAAAAGGAGAGAAAATCAAAAAAATTCAGATGCTAGAAGAAAAAGATAACCTAAATCTCCCCATTTAAGTACATGTTGTATACAATCATATGTTTTTAAAAGAAAATATCAAAGTATTAAATTATTTACTTTTTGTATAAAAAATAAAAACTGTTTTTGGAAAAAATAAAAAGATTAAGTTGGACGGCTATGGGGGGAAGATTATAGGCTGATTACTAAAAAAAAAATATTTTTAGGGTAATCCATGATCATGAAGAGTTTCTAAATAGTAAATTTCAATAAGAATCATTTTAAAGTTTTCCATAGATATTAAATAGGCTGCAATAATGATAAATAGATATTTTATATGCCAAAAATAACGAAGACGCTGGTCAGGGAAAATTTGAGAGAAAGTTTAGACCGATCCAAAAATGATCAGAATAACAGAGGAAATGTCGCGGTAGTAACATAGAAGAACTCTACTGGAGGAGGGGAGCCGGCATTGGCACTGGCACTGCTGCTGCTGCTGCTGCACCAGGCATACAAAAAGGGCGTTGTCCTTCAGGTCACTCTTTATCTCGTCTCTTTTTCTACATAACTATTATTATACATTTTCACTATTTATCATTTTTAACATTATGCAGAGAGAGCTTCGTAGGAGAATATTTTAAAACATCAAGATATGTTGTCAATAAACATTCACCGAACGCCTCGTTTCAAAGATACAAAGGTCAGAACATCGTGGGATATATGATATATTCCATGCCGTCAAATATCTCAACCTTATTAATAAGCAAATATACCGTAGGAAAAGGTTACCTATTTACTAGTTCCGCATCTCGCTTCATTTATATATACTAGTCCGTGTCGCGACAAATTCTGTGTTCAAGTGTTGCTCATATTTTCAAAATGAATTACACCAATAGGAAAATGTGCGATATGCATTTTGTTTAGGGTCGTACGAACGATTAGCAGCCATGCCTCTCTATGAAGAAATGTACCCTAATCTTGTCATCCTGCATCATACTATGTTTGCCCTCCATCAACGTCTTGAGAAACAGGAAGTTTAAAAAAAACTTACTAATGGAAACGCGCGACCTCGCACAGTATCAACTCCAGATGACGAAGAAGAACAGGTTCAAGAACTTGAGGACAGTACTACAAGAAGAGTGCCAGAAAGATTGCTGCAACACCCCATGTAAAATCATTCGACAGTTTTCAGGGTTTTGAAAAATTAGCTTCTGTACCCTTATCACATGCAACAGTGCATGCACTTGTACCAACAGATTTTCCTGCAAGAGTAGCTTTGTGTCGATGGATGCAACGGAAAATTGCAGACATTCCTCACCATTTAATGTTCACCGATGAGGCAAAAATTTTCCAGAGACGTCATATCGAATTTCCACAACAATCACATATGGGCTGATGAGAACCCCATGCAATAATAGTTGAAAGCCTGCATCAGCTTTCAGTTTTCGTGAATGTATGGGTCGAGGAATTGTTACGGCGACCATTTGATAGGTCCATTCTTTTACCAGCGAGGCTTGCACTGGAGGCGTTTATCGCTAATTTCTTAGAAAGCATGACAGTATGCCTACACTTTACTGAAGACGTCCCATTACAATTAAGATCGAAAAATGTATTTCATGCACGACGGCGCTCCAACTCATTTTAGTTTAGTTGCTCGTAACTATTTGAGAGCACGCAGTATATCCCACGCCGTTGGATGGGTCAGGAGGTACACAACCTTGTGTGGCCTCCGGTCTCAGAGCTTAAATGCATTGGATTTCTTCTTACGGGGTCACCTGAAAGTTTATGCAAAAGCAGTTGAGTCCCGAAGAATTAAGGGGCTCGCATAATCCCATCTTGTGACACAATTCGGCACACGGATATTTGAGACACGTGTCCGCCAGTGTACGTCACTTGAATAGAGAGGGCCTACCAATATTGCCGCTGGGGGTGCTCATTTTCAACATTTGTTATAACCTTGGTGCACCATTGCTACGTACTATTTCTGTTGTATATTTACTTCTGTGTTTTACTATCTATTCTTATAATTAAATAGAATTAAGTAATTTGTTAATTACCTTTCCAAATTTAGTTTACTGTTTATTGTAACATTGTTTAAATAGGTTTCATCACCTTATCTTGGAAACGAGGCGTTTTGAAGTATTTGCCACATATCCTGCTTTTAGGCAGGGTATAAAATATTTTGAATTTTTCACCAATATTTACATTTCCTTATATATATATATACTTAGCAAATCTTATCATAGCACAACAGTCCCAACAACAGCAGCAGCAGCAACCTTAGTAGCAAAGCAGCCAGCAGCCAGCCAGCAGCAACCTTGCTGCTGCTCTTGTAACCTTGTAACAGCCAGCAGCACTTACGCCAGCAACCAGCAGCTATCATAGCTGCTACTTGCCTGCTATACTATAAAGTGGCATGTGGCTTTAGCTCAAGCTTTACATGAAACACCACATGGCTTAAGGAGTGTTAGGTGGGATGCAATCATGACTTCTTTGTTCATTCACAACAGGTACCTCCCCGCATGTTTCTCGTGTCACACAGTAGGATTGTCTACTGGTTACTTAGTAAGTACTTCTCTTTTTTAGATCACACTCACACTTCGAAAGGATAGCTTCTGGCTATGAGGGTTGGAGTACTTTTCAAATTGTCAGAACTAATTTGGTTTAGACGTTCTTTCTATTATTTCTTAACTTTTGCCTGATTGGCAAATTAAAATTTATACTGTTGAGGCATCAGTTCTCTCTCTAAAGACCTCTGTGTTATCCTTCGTATATCATGATATATATAGTAGTTGATCTAGTATTATATATATTATATATATATATATATTATACTTATACATATATATATATATATAGTTATATATGTATATATATGCTATAGTATAGTATAATATATATATATATAGTATATACAGGTATATATATATAGCTATATATATATATATATATATATATATATATATATAGTATTATATATAATATATATAGTAATATTATATATTAGTATATATATATATATATAATATATATATAGATAAGTAATATATATATAGTATGTATTAGTATAGTATATATAGTTTTACAGAGTGAAAATGAAACAAACAGTAATTTATTATTATGAAGATAACCTGTGAATTTCACATGGGGCGGAAGGGGGTTACTTTCATATAAGCGATAAGAGCAGTAGTTTGTATCGTTACTCTGTATATTAGCGCTGGAACATGTATAGTTGGTGAGGCCAAAGGTTAATATAGTTAAGTTTGGCAATATAAATTTCTGAAAGCTCCGTTGACTTTATTTTATGAACACGAGTTCGTATTGAAGTAGGAATAGAAAATGGACATGAAAATCATTTTACTTTATTTCTTTTTTTTTTAACTGAAACTTAATATAGAGTCATAGTATTTGTTTTACTTATGTATTGCTATCAGGAAAAAGTCTAAATCCCATATAAAAATTTATAATGTCGAACTGGTATCTATAGCGAATAGATTCGAATGTTAATAAAACTGGCGTATTAAGAATTCGCATGAAACTGTATATCATACTAAAAGTTTATTAACCACTAATTAAAGTTTATATGATTGTATTGTGTGTAATTTAAAATAACAAGATTTCGGGGGAAGAAAATTAAGATGTTATGCAAATATATTGTTAGTAAAAGTATTATTATAGTATAGTAGTGTAGTAGTATTGTTATCCTGATAGAAGTTTTGAGTATTTATTTAATAATTGCTATTATCTGCATTGTAGATTGATATCATTATTATGTTAATTTAGTAGATGGCACACCGCAGGGGGTGTATTTATTTTTTTTTTTTCAAACAGTTTTAAACTAGCTTTATTCAAAGAAGAGACTCCAAATAAATAGGGCAATAATAAAAATATATTACGAGGCATACACATTCAAATTCATCCTCATTAAGAGACAGGAATATTCAAAGTTTGAAGACAGAAAGTGTTTTACTCCTCAACAACAATTTTTGATGTTTATCTTTATTACCCGAGTTTTAAGGTATTGTGGTGTTGGTTCCTATTTCAAATTTCACCATAGTTTAAGCCAGAGGTCCCAAAACTTTTTTTGTCTCATAGACCACATGCCATGTTTTTCGATCGTGCGAACAGTTAATATTTAGCTGGTATTGATTTTTTGCAAAACCTTTTTGATCCAAAACTTTGATTTTATACTTTTATTAATTAAATTGAAATTAAAACGAACCAAGATTAAACAAGTTTAAGTATCTGTTACAATAAAATAACTACAGGCAAAAAATGAATGTTTTTAAGTGGGAGGGCAGTAACCTGATGCTTAATAATAAATTGTTCAAGCATTTGGCATCGATTATAGTTAGGTTTTAATCTCAAATCTCGTTTTTTCTTTTTTTTTTTTTTTTTTTTTTTTTTTTTTTTTGGTCTAGGAGATTGACAATTAAAAACTTTCTCAGCGATCTCATAATCAACGGATAAGTAACCAGGTAATGTCTTTTTTGAAGCCGAGATTTCCTAATAATCTATTTCTAAACTGTACCTTAAAGTTCTTCGTTAGTGCTTATTCCGACAGTTTCTCTTGTAATATGACATCCTTTCTTATATGTCACACATATGGATTGATTAGTCATGTGGTAATTACCATAGTCAACATTCCTCAAAACCTAGGTTTCAAAATCTGAGATAGAGGGTAATTTAATATGTTTAACGTAGGTTGTTAGTATATGTTACATAAAATTAACTAAGCAAAAATAAATGCTTTTAGTGGGAAGGATGAACCTATGCTTAAATAAATAAAGTTTCAACATTTTGGCATCAATTTAGTTATGTTTAATATCTCAAATCTCCTCGGTTTAATGATAAACCAGTCTTTTCCTTTTTTTTTTTGCTAGGGGGGATTGGCAACCGCGCTGAAACCCCTTTCCACTTGGTATAAGGATGGAAAAGCAATTAAAAACTTTCTCGCGATACTCCATAATACGGGATAAGTAACAGGTATGTCTTTTTGAAGCCAGAATTGCTGATATTCTTTTCTAAACTGTACCTAAAGTTCTTTGTTAGTGCTTATTCCGATCAGTTCCTCTTGTAAATATGACATCCGTTTCTTCAATGTCACCATATGGATTGATTATCCACTGTGGTATTACCATAGTGAAAACATCCTCAAACCCAGTTTCAAAATCTGAATAGAGGGCATTTTAAAAGTTGAACGTAGGTTGAAACGTCATCTTCCTGGCAGTTTGTCTTTGACAAATTGGGGAACTGGGAAACTTCTCGCCGTCCAAAATGTTTTGCTTCATTAGCTTAATTCTGGCAAAAAACGCTGAATTAATGAACTTTGTTTAATCAAATTTAGACTGTCCCCTTGTAACTGCAAGTTAACCGTCAATTAAAATTTAGTAAACAAATCTGTTAAATAGACAATGTCTGGTTCCCATTGATTAAGCATTTTCTTTTAAAATTGGGATGAGGGTAGATACTCTAAAATAGTCTCAAAAAGTGTAAAAAATCTTGTCAAACATAAGCCTTTTGAAAGACAGAGAGCGTACTTCAGTGTGAAGGAGTAATTGATGAAAGTTCTCGTCATTTTCTTCACACCACTTCGCAAATAACCTCGTATTCAACGCGTTGTTTCGAATTCGGTTTACTGCATGAATGATTAATTGAAGAGATTTTCATGCCACCTAAATTCAGGTGTATTTTTTAGCAACTAATGTTGTCGATGGATGACGTAGTGTATTGCTAACCAACCCACGGGCAACATTTTGTTTTAATAGTGCTTATAAATCCACAAACATGGCAGGTGCTCCATCTGTTGTTACTGATCATTATATTTTGATTCAAGTGGATTTTGTTTTTTCTATGAAGTAATCCTTCAAAAACATCAAATGTTGATTCGCCTTTAGTGTCGGTTGTCAATGTTCTCGCGAAGAGCAGTTCTTCTTAGATTTCTTGATCCATAATGAAAAGAACATATGACCAATAATAATGCTTCATTACCAGGTAAAGTTGACTCGTTCAGCTGCTGTATAGAGAAATGGGTTGTTTGCAAATCATTACACAAATATACATATATATGCATGTAAATTATTTCAATTTATACTTCTTTCAACTGTGTTGTTGCTTAAGAAATTCTTTTTAATGTATAAGATGCAGGTTTGTGTAAAATATTTTTAAATAAACCTCTTCATTGGCTGGCAAAATTAAACTTTTCTCTGATAGTAATGTGGTTTTTCCGAACATTTTTGCTAAAGTAGTGAGTAATATTGTATAGACGCCCGCAAACCATCACGTCTCTTTGTTGACGTCGAACGAAACATTCTGTCCACTTTTGCAGTGGATCTCTTCTGAATTTTAATCTTAAAAGTGTTTTGAAAGATTCTTTGATTCTTTGACCTGTTTTATGTGGGTGACATCTTCTCAGATGATTCTCCAGTTTAGATGGTTTCATAGCGTCATTGCTTAAAACTTTGTTGTATAAAAGGTACACAGGGAATTGCACTGTCTTCGCGAAGAATTTCTACTGCGCGTATGTGTATGACATGATGATACTGGTCATAGCATTAGTGTTACAAATTTTTCTACAAGTTCAAAGCTGTATTGCGAACCACAAAAGCGAATCGGCTACAAACTTACACAATTTTATGAAATATACTAATTTAATTTCAATAATATTATAGATGCCTAATGAAGATCCACTATCGTTGGACACGCCCATTACATCTCATTGGACCCAATATTTTAAGACTCGTGGACCCTTTGCAGGGTGTTGTAGACCCCTGGGGGTCTATATAGACCACTTTGGGAATCAATGTTTTAACCTATCCCGCCTGTTTCACAGATATCATAAGTTGCGGCAAAGTTCACGCTCAGATTTCGTTAAGTATAAAAGCCCTGACTCCAATGTCTGTACTCGCAAGGGATCGGTTCAATCCTTTGCATACTCATACGCCAATCTTTTCACAGACGAGTTCAGATGCGCCATATTATATATATATATCATTATATATCTATATCTTATATAGTATATATATTTACTATATATATATATATATATATATAATAATATATATATTATATATATATATATATATTATATATATTATAAATAATAATATTAAAACAGTTAAACCAGAAGTAAAAATTATAAAATTTATATACATACCATACATATTACGAATAATAGTTAGTTCTCTATATCTTCAAACATTTAACAAATTTCTGAAATAAAATGAATTTTTAGTTTTCAATTAAAAAGAAAATTCGCTAAGAACAGGATGACGTAGCTAGTTAAATTATGAAATCTCCCCAAAAAAGGTAGCTCGTTGCAATGCGTCACTTATAATCATCCACTGCGCCACGTTTGCGCATTCGCCAAGGGTTGGCCACCCCTACTGTACAGGAATGGAGAAATAAGTAGTTGTTGAAGAAATTTATATTTCAAGTGGCTAATTTCACACAAATTAGCTAAATACATAGTATACAAGAATCACTATATATCTCATATATCTATATAGTATTTTATCTTTACATTATCTTTATATGAATCTCATACAGTATATATATATATATTTGAAATGTTTGAAATAAGTAAAAATTATTCGGCTTTCAAAATTCGAAGAATTTTTATTACTTCAAACGGATATTAATAATTGGATGGTAATGTAGCAATCGGGACTTGAATATCTTTTATTTAATTATTTATTTAAATGTAAACTAACCTATATCCATATACCAGAACTTAGTTGTGGCTTTCAATAAGGTAGATTTTTTAGCATCCTAAGTAATAGTAAACATGATCTGTGCCCTCCGATGGCACAGACTACGTATTGGGGTAAAGTATATAAATGACAGCGTGACATTCTTACTATTGCCGAAGTCAGGGACTTTTGCAATTTCCAAATTGCTTTTTATGAGGGGCGTAAAAACACATAAGTCCATAGTGGGATTAGTTTTTTTAGTTAATTTTGAAATAAATCATCAAAGTAATTGGCTTTTAACGTTATTTTAAAAGTTTTTCGGTACTACCATGTACCATCTTGTAAATTAATCCATTAAAAAAAAAAAGTGATGAACGCAAAATAAATATTTTACGATAGTATAAATTATTGAAAACCCGTCCCTAGTCAGTATAGTGTTAAGGACTTTTTAACGCTTTTTGCCAGATGTGATAAAAATTTCAATTGCCTTGCCATAATTTCACTATCATAATCGCAGCGCAGCTTCAATCTCGGCATTAATTGT
This sequence comes from Trachelipus rathkii, assembly GCA_015478945.1. Classification (NCBI taxonomy): domain Eukaryota; kingdom Metazoa; phylum Arthropoda; class Malacostraca; order Isopoda; family Trachelipodidae; genus Trachelipus; species Trachelipus rathkii. The sequence goes on from JABUQX010005946.1 coordinate 8,555, forward strand.
CGAAAAGAGTAATAAAAAAAATACGGTAACAATATTATTTTTATTAGTAATTTTTAAGAACCACCCGTTATAATATACTAGTAAATATAATATAATATATATATATATATATTATATTATATATGTATCATATATAATATATAATATAATATATATATATATATTCTTATAATATATATAATATATATATATACTATTATTAGGGTTGGCCGACGCAGGCCAGATGCGGGTGGGTACTGCGGCACATTTTGGTGGCGGTGCACCAGGCAAATCCAGTGTACCGGTGTGGTGCATTTTTTTAAATAGAGTGCAGTGCGATCCTCATGTTCATCATTCAGACGTGATAGTGCGTCACGATCTCGATGCAGCGGTGTTGCCTACCCTGGTGGGGTGCTGTTCGGTGCGGCTAAATGCCGGCGGCTCGGGAAAACGCCTAATATATATATTATATATATATTATAATTATAGTATAATATATATATTATATATATATATATATATATATAGTATCTATATTATATTATATATATATACTATATATATAAGGTAAATAGTTACTTAACGCCTCACGGGAGGTGCGCTCGGATCAAAAAAAAAATTTCACGAGTGTATATATGTATAACATAAATAGACGTTTTGGGGTCGAAATGAAAAAAAAAAAAAAAAAAAAAAAAAAACAAAAAACAAAAAAACATCATATCTCAAACACCTACAATAAGCTCAGCGAAAAAGGAATAGCTTTTTGGAATCCTGGTAAAATCTTTGGTAAAAAAACATGTAAATTAAAGAATACCCCAAAAAGTTACCGCACCGATGGTAGAAGTCGGGTCTCTCGCCTTCCGGGGAACTACGTGGTTGAGGACTATTTCCCCCCCCTCCGTGGAGGGTTCCGGAACCCCGCTCTTTGGTATTTGGGTGTTCGGGGCGGGGTTTCCTCCGCCCTCCCCTACGGGGTAATGGAAACGTCCCACCCTGTGTCCCCCGTCGGCTCTGTAGCCTCCCTACAATTGCGAATACCTTTACAAAGTAATATATATATAATTTTCGCCCCTAAAAACCAGGTAAAAAAAAAAAAAAAAAAAAAAAAAAAAAAAAAAAAAAAAAATTTCATTTCGACCTTAAGAACATTCTATTTATGTATCATAGATGCATACTGTGAAAAATTTTTTTGATCCGAGCTCCCGTTCCGTGTGGGCGTTAGTAACTTTTGTCACATAATATATTTATATAGTATATATATATTATTAGTATATCATTATATTATATATATATATATATAATATATATATATATATATATATATATATATATATATATATATATATATAATAAAAAGTTGCACTGGGTACCTGCCCACCTACAAACCCGGGTTTGGTTTTTTATATTTCTGGCAGTTAAACCTTTAAATTGAAAATGAGTTTCATAGTTAAAATGCCAATTGACATATTCTGCAAAATGCATTCTTTCTAAATTTATAGAAAATGATACAAATATATGAAGAAATTTAAGAGAGCTGTTAAAATCATATATGGAAATGAGTGTGATGTCAAGTCCGATCTAATTAATAGAATGCGCTTTTCTTGTTAGGTTGCCCCAAGGAAAATGAATAATGTAAAATCATTGAATGAGCATTTCAATATCAGGAAGTCATTTAAAATCTAGGGATAGGATATATCACGGAAATACTGCTAGGATTTTGCCTTATAAAAGTGTGTCCTCAAGATCTTTGCAGACTTCTCTTATTTGGAAAATTAATAAATCCGCAGTGAAAATTGTAAGGGTGCAGTATGTTGACAAACCTAAAACCTCGTCCTCTCAGTTCCTCGTCGGGTCTCCCCTCGACCAAATTTTGGTCAATTCACCTCGCCGCTCCAGTCGCACTCTGAAACCTTCAGTCAGGAACCGTCCTAATACTGCAAATCTGGCCAGCTCCTGTGGATCTCCCTCCACCCGGACGAGTCGATCCCGCCAATTCCCCAGAAGAAACAAAGCCTGAATCTGCCGATCATCAGCCTCGGATTCGCTTCTTTAAATACATAAAATAATAGAAAAAAAAAAAAAATACAATTTGAGCGTAAAAACTTTACTTTAAAAAACACAAACTCATTCCACTTTTACTGCCTCCTGCGGATTTTACTCCGTCATTTCCTAACTTTCCTATTCTTCAAACGACACCACAATCCTCCCGACTCAAACACAATCTTTCTTGTAACTAATCACAGACTATATTTCCAAAAATTCTATATCCTTTTTTAGTTTCAACCCAAGCTCAACTTTTTTCATTATTAGTTGGTTCGCTCCCATGACATAACTCCCATTATATACCTCCCCTTCCAAGTTTGTATTACAAACTTAAAGCGAAACGCAACCTAACCCCAAAAACAAAACAAAAACAAAAATCACACCGACAATAATAAAACAATCCGTTCCATTATTGCAACAACGTCTTTCAAGGGCCGATCCCAACCACTACGGAACCACCAATTATGTAACCGGATGGTTTCCCAATCCTATAAAATTTACACCTTTTTGTTGCAACAATAATGAGGAGGATTAAAATAAACAAGATTTTCGTAAAATATAATTCAATGACACAACTCTTTAAAACAATAAATAATTCTTTAACACAATAACTAATCATTCTCTTAAAGGCATTACTAACATCAGTATTATATAAAATAAGCAATTTCTTTGTTAAAAAAATGAGCAATTATTAGTAACCTTGGAACGATTCCTGTAACTTTAACCATAATAACAAACACCTCTACGTAGTATATTTGTTCCAGATTACCCATCACAACAACATAAAAGAAACTTACAAGTAACCACCGTTCAATAGCCCTGACAAACCCAAAACCTCGTCCTCTCAGTTCCTCATCGGGTCTCTCCTCGACCAAATTTTGGTCAATCCACCTCGCCGCTCCAGTCGCACTCTGAAACCTTCAGTTAGGGACCCCCTAATACTGTAACTCTGGCCAGCTCCTTTTGACCTCCCTCCACCTGGATGAGTCGATCCCGCCAATTCCCCAAAAGAAACAAAGCCTGAATCTGCCGATCACCACCCTCGGATTCGTTCCTTCAAATGCACAAATAGCAAACCATAAAATTTAATCGTCAAAACTTTATTAACACTTTTAAAAAACAAAAACTTATTCAACTGTTACCGTCTCCTGCGGATTCTACTTGGTCGTTTCCTAACTTTTTCTGTTCTCCAAATAACAACGCAATTCTTCCGACTCAAACACAATTTTCCCTTTAACTTATCACGGACTGTCTTTAAAAATTAATAATCTCCTTTTTAAGTTTCAACCCAAGCTCAACTTCTTTCATTGTTAGTTGGTTTGCTCCTATGACATACCTCCTATTATATACCTCCCCTTCCAAGTTTGCATCGCAAACTTAAAGCGAAACGCAACCTAACCCCCCCAAAAAGGAAAAAAAACAAAATATCATATTGACAATAGTAAGACAATCCCCTCCATCATTGCAACAACCTCTTTCAAGGGCCGATCCCAATCACTACGGAACCACCAATGTAGCCAACCGGCCTTTCATGTAACCATAAAATAATTACACCTTTTAGTTGCAACAATAATGAGGAGGATTAAAATAAACAAGATTTTAGTAAAATATAATTCAATGACATCACTCTTTAAAACAATAAATAATTCTTTAACACAATAGCTAATCTTTCTCTTAAAGGCATTAACATCAGTATTATATGAAATAAGCAATTTCTTTGTTAAAAAAATGAGCAATTATTAGTAACCTTGGAACGATTCCTGTAACTTTAACCATAATAACAAACACCTAAGCGTAGTATATTTGTTCCAGATTACCCATCACAACAACATAAAACAAACTTACAAGTAACCTTCGATAATAATTTACTTAATATTATAAAATAAAGAGAATACTTTAATATTAAGACCTTAAGACAGTGTTCGGGAGTAATTAACCAGTTCGACCGTATTAATTTAGAACCTGCAAGACAGTATTCCATAAGCCGGCTAACCAATGCAATTGTATTACCCTAAGATTTGAAAGACAGTATCGTGAGTAAACTAGTTTAGACTATATTAGCATGGGACTTGTGCGGCAATTGTTCCATTAAACGGCTAACCAATGCGATTGTATTGCCTAAATATCTGTAAGACTCTTCTTCATTTCTGGCACTTTATAAAAAGCCAGCTACCATAACATTTTTTAAAACGTAGAAATTTTTAAATTGGCGGTCAGGCAAAGTATTTTTTTTTTTAACGGTAAGATAATTTAATAACAAAAGTGGCAGGAAAATAAAATTAATATTTGAATAATGGAGGAAGAAAATATTAATAATTTATGGTTTTCAAATATCTTAGACGAATTAAAACCCTTTAATAATAAAATAAGCTTTAAGGGCTTTAAAAATCAATTCGATATGATACCCAAACTAAAGAATTGTCTAGCGAAAGTAAAGTAAACATATTAAAATGTCTTTGTGTTCATTCAGCACTAACCTATTTCAACTCACACTCGGAGATAGATAATCTTAAATATGACGAATTAGTATCATTTCTAGAAAACATTATTTAAAAATGTTATCTCAAAACAAGAAGCGTATAACCAGTTTACATATATATATCAAGCAAAGAAATTTAAATGTTAAAAATTATGCTAACAAAATCGATGAAATAAGCGAAAATATGATGGATATCTTTAGCGAGTTTTAAACGTCGAAAGTAGGGATCGGTTTTGATATCAATATTTATAAATGGATTAAATTTTGAAATTACGAAATAAGAAATTAATTTGAATCTAAGAGTTTAGCTCATACAGTAATTGCGTACAATCAACCATGAAAGCCGAAAAAATATTCCCATTAAAGGGTACAATAAACAGTTAACAATCCAAGTATGCAAGACATTAATAGGAATTTTCATACTTACATGTCTAATAATAATAGAAATTCCATTTCCACAATAACCCTTACCTACACACAATGTTATTGTTGTAAACAATTAGGACAAGAAATTTCAACTGCTCTAAACTTTACACAAATCAAATAAACTTTCATAATTACCCAACAAAATATTACAGAGATCTATTTCCGAAGATAAAGAAAATCCAGTAATAAATATTAATTTTAATAGTATAAATACATTAGCCTCTTTAGATTCTGTATCTGGAATATCTGGAATTTCCCTAAATACTTATAATAAATTTTTAGACATGGACCGTTCATTTAAATTAAAAAACTAACAAAATTTCTGGTATTTCAGGCAATGATTTAAAGGTTTAAGGGAAAATTTTGGTCTGTTTAAACATTGAGCAAACTAAATTAAAACATGAAATCTTTATCTTAGAGAAAACCCAATTTCCTGGTGACATATTAATAGGTAGAGATATTTTGAAAAGATTAGGAAAAGTCCCACTAGATTTAGAACACGGAAGTGTACATAAAAATAAGTGTAAATTACCAATTATTAACTTGAATAATCAAGTCATACTGTTTTAATATTAATAAACAAAATATAATACCTAAAGAGAAAATACTTATACAATGAAAAATATTACCCCTCCCCCCCGATCCTTTGTAATGACTTTTGGTATAGTAGACAAAAGTTGAAGAATAAAAGTATAGTTATTGAACACAAATTGTAGGATGGAAGGTATAAAGGTAGGAAACATTATTAAAAGTACCCTTCACAGTTGCCAAATATTTAAGCCATGAAGTAATATTAAATAAAGAATTGATTGGAGATGTTTATCCATTTGAGGAGCATGAGATAAAGATACCAAATATGAATAAAAATAAGAATTTTGATTTATCAAGTTTGGAATTAAATAATTTAGACATTAATAAACAATTAAGATTAATAGAAATTAGAAATAATATAGAGCATTTGCTCAAACTCCAGACGATAGGCTTATGTAAATTAAAAAAAAAACAAAAAACAAAATTGATACAGGGGAAACTAGATCAGTTCATACTCCACAATATCGTTTTCTCTATTCTACAAAAGAAACTATGCAAGAACATATAAATAAAATGCTAGAATTGGGTTTGATTGAAAAGTCTACTAGTCCATGGTGTAGTCGTTATATTAATGGAAAAATCAGACAATACGCAAAGAATTTTTCTACGCTAGAAATTTAAAGGCTGCAACTAAAACTGAAGTCATGACTATGCCAAAAATATATATGAAATTCTTACTTCTTTTAATGGGTTTAAGTACTCTACAGTATTAGATCATTTGAAAGGGTTTAAGCAAATATTAATTGAAGATGAGGATAAACACCAAAATAACTTCATAGGCCCCGATAATAATACATATCAACAAGTCAGAATGTGTTACGGCTTAGTTGGTGCACCGAATTGTACTCATCAAATGAAAGGCATACTGAAAATTGTAACCCCATAGTGATTGGACAGTTCACACATAATTGGCATGTAAAAGATCATGAGATATTTTTAAGAATATATAAGAAATTTAAATTTATCTTTAAAGAAATGTAAATTTTCTCAAAGCTCTGTCAAATATTTAGGACATATAGTTTAGAGAATGGAACACAAATAGATCTTATAAAAATCCAAGGTATGATTTATTTTAGTACACCCACTACTGTTAAAACAGTAAAAAGAATCCTGGGTAGGGTATCTTATTATAGAAATTTCATTAAAAATTTCTCAAATATGCTCGCCACTCACTAATTTAGCTAAGAAATATTCAAAATATATCTGGACTGAAATTGAAGATAAAGCTTTAAACAAAATGAGTGTTGCTCTCATCTTCACCTATTCTATTTTAACAAATTCTTGGTTACATACCGACGTAACTAATGTCGCTATAGGATCTGCAGTAACCCAGGAAGTAAACGGAATAGATAAACCTATTGCATACTTTTCTAGGAAATTATCTTCATCAGAACAAAATTATAGTATACTACAGAAAGAGAAGCTTTAGCTTTAGTTAAATCTGTTAAACATTTTGATTACTATTTATATAGTTATAAATTTACTGCTATAGTGCATTATCAAGCATTGAAGTATTTATTTAAATTTGAAATACTAATAAAACAGATAATCGATTCCCTCCCTCACTTAATATTCTATAACGATAGAAATATAATCGTCAATCCCTATTTCCAAACAATATAACTCCCAGAATTGAAATACATTTAAATAAAAGGTTTTGTATATCTGGAGAGTTCGTTTCACGCGGATTTGATTAAAAGACTTGAATGCGAGAGAAAGCAAATCAAAAACCTTTTGTGTAAAATGTCAGGAAAAGGAATTAATTTATTTAACTTCACTATGATAAGGGTTCCCTTCACATATTCAAAGGGATAAAAATATTAGATCATATAATGAAACAAAGTTATTCCTGAATCCCTAATTCCCATAGCTCATTACGTCACACAAGACTCACTTAAATTTCCATTCAGGTTTTGTTAAAACTTTCAAAAAATTAGAGAATCTTTTTTTTTGTCTAATATGTCCCAAGATATATAAAAGAAACAAATTATTTGACATGCCAAAATTATCTCCTTATAAAGTAATTAAGGCTCCCCTTCCAAATTATGATTTGGAAAATTATTTATCCTTTGTGACTTTAGCATTAAATACCTCTTTCCATTCAGGAATCGATGAAATCCCTTACTTCCTTTTTGGAAGGGATTCTACTTTACCATTATATGATATAATAAAAAAAGCTAAATCTTTTACTCCTGAAAATTCTAATTATAAAGAAAAATTTTATTCAAAAAGTATAAAGTATATAACCAAAATCAAAGAAAATCGTTACAAAAATCAAATGAAAAAAAATATTTCAGACCACAAAATTATAAGAAAAAAAAATTTGAATTAGGAGATTTAGTGTTCCTTAAAAATAATTAAAGAGTAGGAAAGAGAGGTAAGTTAAAATTTAGATAGTTTGGACGGTAAAGAACAATAGATGAGATTGCACAAGTTAATTATAAAATCAAATCTATTTATGACCATAATAAGAGTATCGAAATAGTACATATAAATCACATTAAACAATGCAATTCATCTCTTTCCTAAATTATAATACTGACATTACAAATGAAATAAATCCTAATTCAAGTGATTTCAAAGTCGATAATTCAGATACTGACTCTGAAGACGAATTTAGACTACTCTTCAATTTAAGGAAACTTTTTTCCAGAATCCTCTAAAAGATTTTCGTTTCCCAATAAGGCTTTCGCAATGGTTCGATCAAGATATCCAAAGAAAAAGGAAAGATATTGCAAGTTTAATAGAAGAACTAACGAATAAATACCATAATAAAAAAATAAAGCTTCCAAATCTTTATTCGCTTCAGCCAAGAGAAAAACCTTGAATTCTGAAAAAAGACTTGAAAAATTATCTGAATTTAAAAAGAATGAAGACGATGAAATGAAAAAAGGAAAAAAATTGAAATTAAAAGGCACTGAGGAATCAAAAAATTCAAGAGTAGGAAAGGAAAGTAGTAGTGCTTTCAATGATATAGCTATTAAACTATAGATATATCATTGAAAGTACTACTATTTATAGATTATATATTTATTTTTAGTTTAGTAATTGCTTACTAGTTTTTTTTAAGCGTTAGAAATTTTATAAAACATTTTCTTTTTTTAATTTTATTTTTTACTTGGTCGGTGAGAGCTAAGTACCCATTACCCTTACATAATTGTGACAACTTAAAAGTACTATGTAAAAATCATTTTAGAAAATTTATTATATATATATATATATATATATATATATATATATTATAATATATATATATAATTATATATAATATTTATATATATAATACTATATATAATATATTATACAGGCGACTCATGCACTCGTGCTTACTCATGCTCAGCACGAGTTGACATTTTAAAAACGATCTAAACTTTTTTGCAAAAATTTCATAATGTTACGATATTATCTTATTTTTTTTTTTGCGAAAGTTTGATCGAATAAATGAAACTTTATCTTACATAATAAAATATTATTAATATTATGCATAAATTGAAACGAAAAAGGGAAGAATAGCCGCCATTTAAAATAACGCTTTTAAAACATTTAAAATATGCACTATTCCGTGCCCAAAGCAATTGGCGATATCCTATCTGTGAATTTAGAGTATAAAAATTATTTATAAATACTATGTTTATAAATGATATGTTTAAATACTATACATAATAAATAAGATTATAAAAAAAATATTTAAATAAAACAAATAATATAATAAAATATACTTAAATTATATTTAGAATTATTTAAATTAAAAAAAAAGAGTAACTTGAAATTATTATTAAAGTTGATCATAGAATCAATAGAAAACGGTTTAAATAAAGAAATGTTTCAATGGGACCAACTCAAGATTTAATTTTATATATATATATATATAATATAATATACTATATATATATATATATATATATATATATATATATATATTATATATATATATATATATTTTAATCTGATTTTGACTTTTGTTTTTGTCTGTCTGTTGTTTTGTTGTTGTTGTTTGTTGTGGTTGTGTGTGCGGGTGTGTGATGGCAAATTTGCACAGACGCGGGGCTTTCTATCGACTTTATCAACATCCGCGGCGTACTCTCTCTAACTCTGCATCCGGGAAATACCACCTCTCTACTGTAACCCTAACCTTTTGCTCTTGTCTGAGACACAGATTGCTAAGAATTCATCATCTAACTCGTTTAATATATCTAACTATAAAACTCTTATTCATAATTTCCGTCTAAAGGGTGGAGGTATGTGCCTATGTAAACATAAACACTCCTGTTAACATGTCTCGAGAATCTCCAATCTCCAAACTTTGATGTTCTGTGGCTTAAAATCTTTTCTTCCTTCTACTACAATAATCTTGTGCTTCTGCTACTGTTTCCTACAGAACAGATTTTCACGCCTTTTTTTGATATCTTAACTACTTCTAACGAGGGAGAAAAACTGTTTTTATATCTTCTCATCAAAATACTTGAGGTCCTCTATTTAGGGATCAATGTACACAACACTGAATGGTTGGGTCCTCTCAATACTGATTTAGGTGGGGGAGGAGGCCGAATCATTTAGCATTCTTCACGATCTGGAGCACTAATTTTAAAAGACCCACACACAATTCCGGATGCGTTCCCAATCATTCTTGACACACTTGACTATGTTCACCAACTAGTCCTTCTCTCTATAAATACACACTTCGCTCCTATTGGTAAATTCTGACCACAACCTTATATCTCTAATTTTAATACTTTCTCCCAACAGCTCCATCCGCCCTTACGCGTTTTTCTGGCACTTGATCGCGGCCGTTGGGGCCTGCCGTGCTTCATACCGCTAACTAAAATTGCGAATGACTGCTTTGTCTCTGGTGACGCTTCAGCTTTTGCCGATAAGGTGAGAGCTGTAATCGTTGATGGGATGAGCAGGTTCATTCCTTCGGACTAAATCTATACATCTCCTCAATCCATGCTCGATTCGGCTTTGTTCCTCTGGCCCTTCAGGCTAGAGGCAGTGCGTATCGAGAGTGTTGAAAAAAAAATCTCGTTTCTCCTATTACTCTTTGCTAATTTTTCATTCAAGCTAGAAATCGTTTTGCCAGCGATACTCTTTCTGGCCTCTTGCCGGGCTTTCATCAAACGAAAGTGCGCTAACCTCCTTGGTTCTCCTACTGACAAATCTTTCTGGCCTCTTGCCAAAAACATCCCTATCTCTAACAACTCTGTAAATCTGTCTTTTTCCTTCTTATCCGTTCTGACTTCTGTTGCTAATTCTTCAACTGAAAGGGCCAATCTCTTCGGCCTCCTATTTTCCCTAACTCAACCCTGGACGATTCTGGGCATGCCTCATCCTCCTCCTTCTTCCTCTCAGGTGTTCCTATGCCTTTGCCTGTGATTGCCTGAATCGGGTGCATGGGCTCCGGGTCTATGAACGTTTAGGAAGGCGGGTGGCCCGGATGGCATTTCCTCCCGAGTTTTAGGGAGTGGCTTCCGTGCTTTCCCCGCCCCTCGTTCAACTATATTCTCTATTGTCTCAATACTAATACTTTCCTCAGCGTTGGAAGCACGCACATGTCCAACCTATTCCGAAAAAAGGAGCCGCTCTGATCCTTTCCAACTATCGCCTATAGCCTCTAACTTGTATTTCTATCTAGATCAATAATGAAACTCTCTCAACTCTCATTTCTTAGATCATCCTGGAATCTTATTCACTTCCTTTCCGATCGCCACGTACTGGCATTCTGCGCTCGAGCGTCTACTGGCCGAGTATACTTTCTTATTCTTACTGATTGATGGTTTTCCGCCCTTAGGAACTACGGGAGACTTGCGTGGTGCGCTTGACATATCCAAAGGCTTTTGACCGGGTATGGCATGCGTCACTGCTCTCCAAGCTCCCCTCCTTTGGGTTTTCCTCCTTCTCTTTGCTACTTATATATCTTTAGTTTTCTTT
>JABUQX010005946.1:22500-37500 GCA_015478945.1 Trachelipus rathkii
CAAGATGGCTACAGTCACGTACTCAAAAATTGTCAACCGAAAGAAATAACAATAATATGATTATTAAGGGTATTTATGGAAGAAACTAATGTTATTCGTAAATGTTATTTCATAACACATTTAACTATAAATAAATTATTTGGATAACTAGGAATATAAAAAAAAACACAAAATCTATTAATTAGTTCTTAAAATTACGACGAATTAATCTTAAAATGGAAGCTTTGGTCACAACTTTAATAGGTCTATCAAAAAAAATATATTAGTGAGAAGCTCAAAAAGTCAAAACAATGAATTTAAGCGTTATTAAGTATTTTGATAAATAAATAATGATTTTACCTTAAATAATATTAAATAATAAATATAAAAAATTATACAGATTTAATAAAATAAACTTAATAAAGCTTATAAATAACTAAGAACACAATAGCTGAATTACTTTAGTTGTCGATAAAATTTTAGTTTTCATCAAAGAAAACCGAAATAAAAGTTATAACTTAAATAAATGGAATGACAAGATTTTAGGTCTTTAGTAAATCTGAAATTCGATTTTACGATGAATTATGAAAAGAAATATATATCAAAAAATAGAGAAAAATAAAATACATTATATAAAAATAATTTAACTAAAATAATTTCTGCAAGTACTTCTTTAAGTCGTCTTTCTGCGAACAAGTGAATAGTTCATTTTTTAAAAGGTAGACTAATCTATTTTATTTTACTTAGATTTTATATAATAATTAAAAATTTTACATTACTCCTATTATTTAGAAAGAATAAAGAAAATGAAAAAGATTATCCAATTAAATTTTTAGTCAAAATCAATACAAATTAAGAAATAGTCAAATACATGGTTTGCAAAAAAAAAAAAAAAAAAAAAAAAAAAAAAACAACCTTTACATTTAGGTTTTCAACTTTCTTACATATTCCCTCAGTAGACTTTGGGTTGAATCTTATTGATTCCCAGGAAGAAGTTGAGAGCGAAGGAGAAGGATGTGCAGGAGGAAGTGGGTGTGAGGAAGAAGAAGAGGATGAGGAAGATGAAGAAGATAAAGGAGATCTCTTCCTTTGGATCTTAGCAGGTTTATCTTGGCTAAGAGGCGAAATCTGGCGAGGGATCTTTTCCCCAAGAATTTTAGCTAACTTCTCTTCTACAGTTTCATCTTTGGATGATCCTTTTCTTTAGACAAATCTTTCTTTTCCTTTTTGGGTTCATTTTTTTAAGCGAATCTTTCCTTTCCTTTCCTTTTTGGGTTCGTTCTTCTTAAATAAAACTTTCTTTTCCTTTTCGGGTACATTTAGGGATTTTACAGATAGTGGTCTTCTTTTATCTGAAATATTTTTCTTCCCCTTTTTCAAGTGTTGTTGATTCATTGGACTTTGTTTGGTCATTTCTTATTTTCTTATTATTTCTTTGCATATTTTGCTTAGTGGTAGGTTTATTAATGGCCTTTACTATTCCAATCTTGTTGCTTCTATTTATGAAAATTATTCTCCACCATCTCATTTCTTTAAGCTGAAGGCTAAAATGTTTTATATTTTCTCGTTTCATTATTGTGATAAATCGATGCATATCTGTCTCAACTGTGAAGAAGTAAAAATTAGCTCTTTTAAATAACTTGTAAAACTTGGTCAATACATCGCTTTTTTCATACAGTAATCATCTCTAACTTTTACATTAATAAACGAGATTTGTGTCACTTTTTCTGAGAAAAAAGAAGAGCCAATAATCCTATTAGTGATTCGATAGTTTTTGTTCCCTTTTTTAAGTTCCAGAATTACAAGCCATGAATTTTCCTGCTTAGTATTCCTTAAGAATAATCTTAAAATGGAATCAATGGGCATTAATTGAGCCTCCATAATTATTTTATTTTATTTTTTGTGATAAATTTCTTTTACAATGATAATAAAATTTTAAATTCCTGAAAAGAGACAAAAATATAGATAATTAGTAACGGCAATACTACTTTCTTAAATTACAATCAAAATCAAAACAAAACATTAAAATATCTTTATCAAAACCATATCCCGAAGTAGGATGTATAAAGAGCTCATTTATCATCCTAGTTCTATTTCAGCAGCCTTACAAATGTATTTCCTAAGAAAACTCTTTATTTTGAACTTAGTCGGTAAGGAAATATTTGACATATCACCATGTCAACCGCAAGACAACCAAAAAAGGAAGCACTGATTGGCTCCTATTACTCTCTTTGTTGCAACATAAACATCAATTCCATCATCTATTAAATCATTTAAGTCTTTATTTAATTCTACCATCAATTAAGACATCCTTTTATACTAATTATCTATTCTACAGGAATCTAAAACATTCTAAGGATCATAAATATAAATATTATGCTAATGATAGTTAAAGCTTTATACTCTATTGGTCGTTTTTGAACTCTATCCATTTCTGGAACATTTCCTCTAGACCTTAAATTATATCCTTGAATAGGGCTTTGCCCGTGAGCGGTGGTGATAACTGTAAAAAAAAAAAAATCTATTATTATCACTATTATTTTCACTTTCACTATTATCATCAATATTATTAATTTTCATTATTACTATTATTATTATTATTATCATTATTATTATTATTATTATTATTATTATTATTATTATTATTATTATTATTATTATTATTATTATTATTATTATCATCATCATTATGATGGCCATATGCATTAAAATCAATTTCTGAGTTTGAGTCAGAATCTGTCTCTACATTCTCATGTTCAATAGGATTATTGGCAAACTCATCATCATTGTAGGGGTTTGGGTCATAATTTAAATATGGAACATTACACTCCTTAATTCTATTTACGTGGACACTTTCATTTCTTTTTGTGTTATCATAGGTTTTATTATGTAGTTCACAGGTGAAATTTTATCAATTATACGATAAGGTCCCATCCATCTAAATTTTAGTTTACTTCCCTTGCCAACTCTATAATTGTTTCTTAACATGACTAAATCTCATATTCCAAAATCTTTGTAATTTTGGGATTTATAATACTTCTTTCGTTTAGAATGGGATTCCTTATGATTTAAAAGCGTTCTCCGGTAAGCATTATTCATTTTAGTAATTAGATTGTAGTTATAATTTCCACTTTCATAATCATATATTTTAGCTGTGTTTATTGTCTGAAAGGGGTAAAGTGGCATCTCGCCCAAAAAAATAGGAAAAACGGAATTTCTTGAATTCCTGAATGCAAGGATGTGTTAAGAGCAAGTGTAACAAAAGATAGGTAATTTTCCCAATGATATAGAGAATTATTTTCTAAAGCTGAAGCTAAAGCATTCTTAATACTCCTATTGCTTCTTTCTATGTATGGATTAGATTGGGCGTGGAAAGTAGTTGTGTAGTGGAGCTTACATTTATAAAGTTCGCAAGTATCTTTAAAGAGTTTTTAGTGAAATTGTGTGCCATTATTAACAGTAATATGGAGAGGTGCTGAAAATCTTGTAATATAATCAATAAGACAATTTCCTATAGTTTCTTTAGCTATGTTGGGAATAGGATAGGTTTGAAGAAAACGGGAGAAATGGTCAATGAAGGAAAATATATATTTTAAACACCATGGAGATAAACAACAATACACTATTCTCTCTCAAGACCTATTATGACTTAACTTCAAGACTTGCTTTACCGTGGTTAACACCCAAGCAAGAGATATAGAAATATATTGATAAAGGTGCTGATGTACTAGATCACTCAGTATAGATAGTCATAAGAGAATGTTATTCGCCACTATAATTCTAATAATCAATTAATATATTTTACATATACCTACCTAGGATTTTAATTGCATCACTTAACCTACCTTATTACATGCTATATATATTCATTACATTAAATTTTCCATTACTTAACTACTCTGTTGTTATGCCTACACAATATTTCACAATTTATTAATTTTCAATACCTCATATACTATGATATTATAATATATTTTAAATATACTTAGACATACTTATAATTTATAAATTATGATTCCGTGCTGGACTTATCTCACATCTAACTTACCTCACACTCACGCTGACACTAGTCCATCATCAAACTTTAACTATACTTTTAATTATAGTTTATTTTTAACACCTACTGATTAAATATCTCTACTACCAATCCTTCTCAAATTCTCTCATTACACTCAAGTATAGTACATTCACAACACTATAAATACTACATAAATTATATCCGCTTAACTCTACCATATCTCTCTCATATTATTTCTCCAATATATACTATTTTTCAATATATTATATATCTATATGCTAATAATCTCTTGCTTAACTCCACATTAATATACCTATCTAAATTATCTTATCATAACTCTTCATCCTATATATATAATATATTGAATAACTAAGTAATGTAATCCAATATCCATATATTAATACTCATTAGTCACATTTATACTTTAACTGCTATTAACATCAAATTTATTTTCATATTTTCGACTCCATTATTACTTACACAACTGTATTTACTTTAGATCATAGTTATTTGCTATTTGATTTACAGATTCAAGATAACGCTCTCTTACCAAGACACTTCTTGACAACATACACGAGATTCGACCACATTCACTTAACTAACCTAATGTGTTATAGTATAGATTCAGGGAGACAAAGTTGTGAGTGGTCAGGAAAGTTAGAAATGTATAGCAATTTACAATTCGTTTGGCGGAAATGTAATAAGGGAGCTAAAGTATTTGAGTGCGTTAAGGGTGATTTATAATAATTTGTTTTTTATTTCTCTATATCTTCTTCATTTTCTTATTGTACGCCTGTTGCATATCACTTAAAAAAAAATATACAATATATCACATATGTGAATCATATTTCATCATTGTATTTTACATTACAAACTAATACATAATAATCAATATTATATCGTCTAGTGTATAAATTTAATTGATTCAGCGTACATCTCTTTTAACCTCTAATAGTCTATAGCATACACCTCGTTTCACATATAAGTCTTTAGACTAACTCGATATTCATAGATTACTGGAAGCATATACTGCTGTTCATGTCTTCGTATCATAAGCATTATCAAAGAAACAGAATAACTTGATAATAACAGGACTCTATACATTATATAGCGAGTAACGGTATAACTTGGATAAAAAAAAAAGGTGTGGATAATCATCTGACCTTTTTATATTAGTTTACCTTTCGGATACAGACGCTACTCCATCAACACCTTATTGTTCTCGGAGTACGCTCAAGCTGTGAAACGATGATTCAACATACAGATAGGGTTGCGCCTATATACGACGAATACTATAAATATAATTATCTAAAATGTTATATATATTGTCAGATAAGGCGGCAGCACTAAATTTAATTTAACTTGGCAGAAATTTGGTGTGTGGCCGTTTTCGGCAAGCTGTAACACTATTAGTAACAGGGTATAGGCTAATCAATTGGGAGAGGGTCTCTTGCTTTGTTTTCAATATAATATCTCAAGAACTCAACTAATTATATCATAATAATAGTTCCGCACTCCTTATTACTGATTATAAATAATAAATTAGGTCACCAATAAGTAATTATATCATCTTGTAACGTATGCTAAAATTTATATGCGCACTAATATGTATCGATATGTTCATAATAATACTTCTCATTCAGAGATATATATAGATATAGAGAAGCAAGCTCTCTCTGAGCGCGTGGGTAACTAGATATATGTTGCTGCAATTCTATTACACTATGACTGGTGTTTATTGATCGATAAACGTAACTTCGTCAATATCATTTATTTTAAAATTGCACCAGATGCTGATGGAAACGTACGTACGTAAAGAGAATCAGCGCATAAAATCCTAGATTTACTAGGCTCAGATATATAAATTGCAATAGTATTTTATCACGATCTCTCTATAACCTAATCTACTATTATGATAATGCTAAAGTTGTAAATATTACTCTTGTTGAATCACACCGCTACTCTGGTCATACTAGTCTCATAATTAACATACACTTAAATAGATGTCACGATGCAAGATCGGCTCTCATATTGATATATGAGTTCTAAACGTATGAGTCAGCTAGATAGTACGGCCTTTCGGTATAATCTCTATTACTCAAATCGAGAGACGTTTACGCGATTGGCTCTTTTTTGTGATACTAGAACTGCTTGTGTGTGTGCGAGAGAGGTGTAATGATCGTATGTTTTGTTTTCCCTATATATCTTCATAGGACTTTACCCATAGTTGATTCATTATTTCTGTTTTCATATCGTAAATAAAATCAATTTGATACTCTTTTATTTCTCTTTATCTTATTCCATAGTAGTATATGGCAACTCTTTATTTATGTCATATATATTATTTCTGCTTTCATATATATATATGACTATTTTATACCTTTTTAAACATGATTGGTACTTATCTCCTTTTCCTCCCTTGGTCTTCCCCTATGTGAGGCGTATGTTTGTATTATATTATTCACAACCACGCGTGTTATGTGGTCTACACGCGTTTACTATCTCGACTTGCATGCATATCAGCACTCAGGTATCTCACTCACCCATATAAAGCTCGTTTCATACTCAAAGTCATTCAACTACACATAACTTCCTAGACGTGTAGAGGACATGTAGAGTCACTACATATACTTCACAATATTAAGATACATGCTGAGGCATATACTCACACTAGATAATACGCGACTTCCTATGAACATTTCACTATCTTCGCTCAGATTTGTTCAGTATCTAACATTTTTCACATCATTCGATTTCGCTAGATTTATAGGCTATAAACTTTATAGCTAATATAGTTTATCAAAATATGTGAATTATTATTTAATATAATACTAATAAACCCGTTATTAGTATAGTTAATAAATGAACCCCTCAATTATATAGACTCACTTTATACTATATATTCTAACTATTGGTCTGTAATTTTTGATAGGTATGTTTTTATATACAAATTAATATATATTATCATCTATACTCTTAAATATTCCTTACTCCACATTCCTATCCTGAAAACTTTCATTTTATTACTGACTTTCGTCATAATTTCAATAAATATAACATTACAATTGATTCTAGATAGATTAACTATCCATATATATTAATCACACTCTATATAACTTACTATATTACAGATTTATAATACTATTTACCTGTCACAAATACTATCATAACATCTATTCATATTCTTGTACAATACACATCTAATATAAATTCAAATCGATATTTAATATTATCTCAACTTCTATATACTCAATACTCTAGTACTACAAAACAACTCGTACGCTAATTATAGACTTCATATAGGTAAATAAATATATGTATAAATATATACTATAATTCAAATGTAATCTATTATAAAAACATAATATGCAAATATGTTTCTCCATAGATTTATGCGTAAATGAACTCAATAATAATTATAAATTATATATAATTATTAATTATTTTATATAATATTTCATTATATTAGAAGCTTTTTTAAGATATATTGTGATTCCCAATATATGGATTATAGGATTATATATTAACATGGAAAAATTGACAGGAAATATATATATATATATATATTATATTATATATATATAATATTAATATATAATATTATATATATATAATTTATAATATATATATATAAATAAAATTAATTCATAAATAGAAACTACATTAAATTTTAAAAAAAAATATTAGTTTATAATTACAAACAAAATATTTACAATGATATTTATTTTCAACTATATTACAAACTAAATTATGTAATTATATTAAATAGCTTACTTGCTCTTACAAATTAGTATTTACCTATTCAATCTATAAAAAACAAATTTAATAAAAAAAATCATAATTAATATTTATGTTATTAAATGAACTATATATATATTTAGAATATAATAATATATATATATATATAATATTAAGTTATTAATATTAATATTAATCAATATATATAATATATATATATAGTGTATAAGATATTGATATTATATATTATTATATATAATATAATAATATTATAATATATACTTCAAAAATATATATATTTTTAACTACTGAAAATTGAGGATACAGATATGTATGATAAAGTACTATAATCATCTACCAACTATGCTACTATGAAAAGTAAATAATAATTGAGTCTTGTTTAGACTTTTCTTCTGCGTAACTATTATATTTATGAGGTGCTTGTGTGCATACCCACCCCTTATAAAAGTATATATTGAGGCATACATACAGCTGATAGGTGATACTTAATATATATGTTATTACTATAGCTTCTGTTTCTATGCGTAGAAATCTTAAAAGACTATAAAAATAGATTCTGTGTCCAAATTCTAACTTTAGTAATGCTCGAAGATCCATGGAAAGATATAGCATTCAGTTAATGTCTTCGGAGGGATGTCCTAAATTTTTATATTAATCCGAAAAATTCTAGTTATTCTAATAATTTTAATTATAATATATATCTAGAATAAACTACCGAATATTTTACATAACTCAGAGTCCTTATATTATTTGTTATTTAAAATTATGTTAAGATCAGAATATATATATACACATAAAAAAGTCTATAAGTAATTAAAAATTCAGTTAGAAAACTAGGTATGGAATAAAACTCCGTTTTAGTCCTGATGGTTATTTTATTAAAATAGTATTATTTAATAAGTTGTCCTCTTAAAATATAAGTATTGAAGAAAGATTAGATTAACATATTTGTAAGTAAAATTAAACATATATAACACTAAGGTTTAAATTTCTCAATTATTGTGAGTACTGAATATTATATAATGATTACTAGATTCAAAAAGTATATATTATACACTGTGGAATATACCATTAATAAATAAGATAAATCTAAGGCTTCTTCTAGAATTATATGATAAACTTGTTTATGGAAGTTAGAATAAGAATTTTGTGTGATATATTCCTTTACCTATAACTGTAGGGGGATATTAAAGGCCGATAAATCAAGAAATTATAATATATATAATATTAAACTTGCCTATACTCATCACTGAATAGTATAGAAATATTTATCTAATATTAATTTATTCATAAAGGATATTTCTTATGCTGTGGTCTTAGATACAATACTAGATTCTTTTAATCTCTATATCTTCATCTATAACATTATATATATATAATTATAATAATTATTAATATATTTAATATATTATATATTAATATATAATATATAATAATATATATTACTGATTTATAAATATGCCGTTTAAATATCATAATATATATCATATCAATTAATATACTAAATATCTATAATTATTATACTACTATATATTATTTACACATAATGATACTAGATACTTAAAATCATCTATATTTTACTAAGATATATAACTTGTTGTATATATACTATTGTATATATATATAATAGGTCGATATTATTAATTACCCTACCTATTACCAGAATTTATCAGTATAATTAATATTTAATTATATCATCTATTATTACGTGTAAACAATATAAGGTGTTTTTTATTTAGGTATTTAATTGTTTAATATGTCTCTTAAGAAAAAATAGCTTAGTGATAATTTTAAGTTGTGTTCTGTTGGTTACTAAAATTTATCATGCAACACTCACGTCAACTAATATAGATTCGCACAGAGTTTATAATAGATAGTCAGTTAGTTTGGCAATTATTTAGGGAAGGTAAGTCCATTTTATGACTTGTCTCTCGAGAGGAGGTGTCTCGCTGTTGTGACACAAAAATTATCCATACAAAATCTATTAGATCACGAAAATAGGTATATAGTAGAGAATACTCGATATCGATAGCGATTATCCGTTTAAATCATTATTGCTCCCAATTATATGACATACACAACGTGTTTTTGAAAGGGCATAAACTGATAATTCTACTCTCTATACGGACAGTGTAACAAAAATTACTGAAATTGATTCTCTCACGAGTCACACTTGATATACGGGAATAGAAAATATATAATCAATTGTGTCTGTGAGAAATATAGAGTATTTTTATTTGTAGAGATTAGTGTCTTTTTGAGGAATTAAAAAGATGCGATTTCTATATAATCTCATCATTTATTTTATATAATTAAGTTAAATTATATATTATGAATAATAAATTTGAATTATATAAGCTTACTAATGCCATTGCCTCTAAATGTTAATCTTTAAAACACGTATGAAATTACAGAAAGCCGGCTAATATAAAATCTATAATTATACATTTCAGAAATTAGGGCACTAATATATTCTTTATAATGATATAACTATAAGGAGTATTATATATTATTAAAAATAGATATACCTATATTAATTAAAGTATATTATATGTCATTATTTATCTAAAATTATATTATGAGGATAATATTATATAAGTCTATCTAGTGCACTCTCGAGACATAGATATAATGATAGAAACAGAGTGAACTAGTTGAAATTGATAAAAAAATTAGAGAAACATAGATGTAGATACTACATAAGCAGGATAGAGATCGAGAGACTACATATCATAAGATAAGATATAAACTTTAGAGGCTGTAATAAAGTATGTTTTCCATAAGTAATTAGCATACGATGGACTAGAAGATACAAATAGAGAGTATGACGACTGTATTTACAGATTACGTTATATATAAACAGTCGGAGCTATAATAATATTATTACTGTAATAAATGCTTTAAAACTTTTAAGTTAATAATAATTAAATAAGAGTCACAGTACTTCCTGCACTCAGTGCTAACACATTCGTATGCACAGAACTTACACAGAGTTTGATGGTAATAAGCTGCTATCTTTATTGCTGGCTTGTTTTTCTGTATCTGATATAATAATAATATTAATTCATAAATGTTGAGTTATTGAGCGCAACTATTGGTTCTCGGTTAGTAAATTTTTAGTGGATATTAACGAAATATAAAATAAAATTTAATTAAAAAGTAATATATTTAATGCAAATTGAAACGAAAAAGGGAAAAATAGCCGCTATCAAATAATAAATAATAATAGCATGATCTAATAAAGAAATGAAGATCGGCATGAAGAACAGAAGAACCGACATCGAGAATCGGAGAATTGACATGGAAAATTTGAAGAAGCGGCATCAAGAATCGGAAGTAATCTGACATTGAATATTTATTTAAATTAAAATTTAATATTTTTTTAATAAATCTTATGTTTATAATTATATAAAATATATGTTTAATAATAATACATTAATATAACATAATAAATAATAAAACAATTTTTATTAATTTTATAAATACAAAAAAAATATTTTTAATAAAAAATACATAAATAATAATTAAAATTAATATTAAAAAACATAATAAGGATAATCAATAATTGTATATAACATTAGTAATATTTGAAATATATATTATAATAAAAACGTAACGTGAAGATACTACATTTTGTAAAGTTTTTCTCTTAAACAAATAAGAAAATTATTTTAATTACTAGGCAGAGTTTAATTGAATACTGTCAAAGATATATATATATTAATTAGATTCATCCAAATTATTCGTTTATAATATATATTTAAGTTCGCTTTGAGTCGAAATTACGACATGTAACTTGACCTAAAATGAATTCCAATTTTTAAATAAACGGATAAGCTTATTAACATATTATATTTAATTAAATATACTATTTATAATTTTTATTATATTTATATATATATATAGTAAGATTATAAATATATATACTAATATTATATTAATATATTATTATATATATATATTAATATATTATAATATATATTATATATATATATATATATATTATATATATATATATATATTAAAAAAAAAAAAAAAAAAAAAAAAAAAAAAAAAAAAAAATAATAATATATAATTTATATGGAATATATATATATATATTTATATATAATATATATTATATTAATATATATAATATATTATATTATATATATATATAATTTATATTATGATAATATATATATATTATTATGTACATATTACCTATTATATATATATACATATATATATATATATATTATATACTAGTAATATATAATATATACTATATATAATATATAATAATCTATATCATATATAATATAATACATATACTCATATATAATTATCATACAGAGATGGGATGGCGCATACCAGCGTAATGTACGCGGGTACATGTATCGGGCGATACTTTTTTGTACCGATACCGGTATCGCACAACACTTTTGAAAAGTACCCAATGTAAGGTAATCGCTCAATTAATTTTTGTGTACTGGTACCGGAAAAAAATCCGGTACTGCTTCTTTATTGGTACCATTTTTGGTGATCATGGCTATGCTTGTGTTTAGAGGAATGTCTTTTTTTAAATTATTTATTATTATTATAGATACTTTATGAAATAATGTACTTATTAATATTCTGTGGTAAAACTTTGTTTTTAAATTATTTATATGAAAAAGTAGGCCTCGCAAATATCACTATTTAATAAAAAATAACTATGGCGACAGCTGATTACACTGATTTTTCAGAAACTTTATAAAAGAATGTTGTAAATGATCCGTAATGAAAATAAAGTTTAAAAAATAAATTTAGAAAATGAGCCTGAAAAAAGTTGTCTGCAAAATTATCATACTTCAATGATAATACTGCCATTAAAGATGCTTCAATTTAGTAAAAAATATATGCTTATATATACTTTTGTTACAAAAGAATAAAAAGATATATTTTTACTATTTTCCAAGCACTCACGGGTCGGTGGGGCACGGGAAGGGAAGTCCTGTAAACTATGATTCTATTTACGCAAGTGCGTTCCATGTGCCATAGGGCATCTCAATTAGCAATCTAAAGTTGCTAATAGAAATAGCATTTATTAATAGCTCTAGCAATATTTTTTTAATTTTTTACTTATTTTTTTAAATTCAAAATGACCCTCATTTTCCTATAAACATACCTGAGGTGCCATCTTACCAGGTGTTAAGCTATGGTTCTAATTATATACGAACATTAGATGTTTGGGAATTGCACTGATGATAGGAAAGACTTTATTCGCTTGAGAATTTACTAGATTCCACTAATCAATATGGTTAAATAGTTAGTAGTACACTTTCCTAAACAAAAATGAGTATATGATTCTCTTTGTCTAAATACATAAAGTACGTATATGAAAATAAAGATAATGATACAACGTAAACCGAAAGTATAATATATATATATATATATATAATATAATATATATTGTGTGTGTGTGTGCTCGTGTGGGTGTGTAGATGCGTGTGTGTGTGTGGTCTCAGCAATGTGCATACAACGGAATATGTTACCGTAATAATGTCAATTAATTTAGAAACTTGTAAGGAATAAAAGAGGGTCCTCTATACTGCGAATTGCTTCATCGAACCTTAGAATTTTCAATAAACCGTGTGGTTCCGATAATTAAATTGTATTTTATGGCAAAAAATATTTGGGTGTTCATAGAGGCAGTCATCTCGATTCAAATGGTAGTTACCTCTCAAAACACGCGGAAAAATACGTGCTGCTACCGTAATAGTTACCAACAAATGTTAGTTGTAATAGGTTTAGAACATGGTGAATGAGGGCCGAAACCCCCATATACAGCTTACGTTTATATTAGGTGCTATTAATAGTTAGTTACGATGAACAGTTATGATTTATAACAGAAATGATTTATAACTCTGTAGCACATCCGTTTATTTACAGTCCATACATAAGTATTATTTGGTATAGTATGAAATCCTTTCCTGAAGCACCTTCTGATTTATGTAGTACATTCTTCATCGTATATGGATGTATACATTATACGCGGTGCTCGAAATGTCTGTTCTTATTCCATTCGCAAAGTTCAGCCTGTCTGGTCTACCCTTGTCATGTTGCCAATGTCATATTTTTGGAATCGACTATCGGACAAGCGTGAGTGAACTTCGACCTTAAGAGGTAATTAACTGAAACTACCGGTGTTTTGTACCCACCGTAGACACGATTCTTCATCAAAGGTCCACAGCGTAATACTCCAGTTGAGTAAGGTCCGGTGAATCTAGGAGGCCACGGAATAGGACCCCATGTTCCTATCCACCTACCGGGGGTGTTACGTTTAGATGATGTTGCACAGCCCTTGCTGTATGTGCTGGGCATCCTTCATGCTGGTAGTAAAAATTTTGACGTGTCTGTAATGGTACGTCAGGAGGAAGGTCTGACAAAGTAGTGTTCAGAAATTCTTGATTTCATTCGCTATCTAGATTTCTATGGTAAATGTCCGGCCCGATCAAGTATATTATCTAGCAGTTCAGCACTAACACATCTTAATGGAGTAAACTAATTGGTATCTGCGTGCTGTAGGTGATATCGGTGTTTTCCTCGTCCAGTACCAATAATTCCACACCATTAATCGTTCGCCAATATTGGTAACCTGGCCTATCCGTCCACAAAAATACGGAGCTGCCGCGTCAAGTTATTGTCAAACATGGAAACATTTGGACTACGAACTAAAACCAACGTCCGGGATCGCCGGGATGAAGACCGTGCACAATGTGTGCTCTGTAATGAAAAATGTTGCACATATGTAGAATGCACCGTACCGTTTCTGTCTGCCGTAAGTAGGTTGTTGGGTGTTCCGTGGTATACAATAGAAAGTCAAACTCATGTGTGGAGGGTACGGTGGGAGGTTTGACTTGGGTGGCGAGATGGTGAGTTGGTCACGAACCTTATTCTTGAAACCTGTGTACAATCTGTACATTATAGATAGTCGGAATTCGGTTCCATAACGATCTGGATATCTCCGTCTATACCCACCTCCGTATCTCTGTGGGCATTCTGTCTTCAAGAATAAACGCTCAACCATATCCGTCAGTTCCTGGGTTGTATAGAGGTGCTTTAAATGAAGCATAGTGTTAATATCCCCTAATTGAAACGTAAGCTGTTGCTAAGACACATGATTAATAAGCATACAAATATAAGGCTTACTGTTGTACGATTATACTGGAATACCGATCCCAACAGAGGTATGTGTGTCATATTAACTTCGAAATAAATTC
>JABUQX010005947.1:0-10000 GCA_015478945.1 Trachelipus rathkii
TAATAATATATATATATATATAATATATATATAATATATATAATGATATATCAGGACAGTAATTTGTGAAAGAAAATGAATTAACGAATTTAATAGCTTCACCTCCCTCGGGGATATAATTTCCCTGGTAACTATTTATAAGTGTTGCCTCACACGAAACTAAGATAGATGCTGTTTAAGCTGCAAAATTGCGTCTCGCTTTCTCATAAAAATGATAATTTGGCTTCCAAACACCCAAAGGTCAAGGATGACCACATCTTTTATATTAAATAAATAATAACTTTCATCAACATATTCCTGTATTTCAGTTTATAAGGAAATAAATAATTCTTCAAATTTTTTTTTTCGTATTTTAAAATTTAGTTTTAAAATTTGTTTTTATTCTTGTGTGATTGTTAATAATTGCTTTCGATTTTTCTAATTTTGTGATTTAAATTGATTGAATAGTAAAATGCTAAGTAAATTGTTTGATCAAAAGTAAATTAAAAAAAATAAAAATTAAAGTACATTAACCCATGTTATATATATATATGATAGAAAAGATAGAAAAGATTGTGGAGTAAATTTAGGATTACAGATTATTTAGATGGTTTACAGGGGAAGGAGTTGTAGTTATCTCTTCTCCTTGCTCCTCCGCTGCACGTGTTCCAATTGAGGTTCTTTGAAGTCTCACGTAATGACATTCCCATTTGCACGGTATAAACCTAAATAGACAGCACCGGGCTTATGTTGCTTTTGTGGTGGAAGTAGCCTCCGTCAACCACCAGGAAACTTTGTTACGTTTGGTAAGTCAGGACCAGGCTTGAATCATAAACATTATGTTGTTATAACCCTTTTATAACTTATCTCTATAGTGAGAGAGTAAACAGCCATTGCACTTTTTTTTTTGACAGTAATTTTTTAATTAAAAATCATCTAAAATATATATATTCAAAACTTATGTACTGACATTAAGTTAAATACATTACTTTTTAACATTAATTTGTCTCGATGCTTTACGCTCGAGACAAGTTTTCATTTTACAAACGTAACATTATACTTAATTTTAAAAGCCCGCCACCGTTAGGAAAATACCCGCCAAAAAAAGCATTTTAACATTCCAAGAATTTTAAAGAGGACATCTAAAACAATTTTTTGGAATACAAAAATAATTTTTTCAAGTATTCATTAACCACTGTCATGACCTATTTTCAACAAACACGAATTGCAAATTGCAGAAAATTTGATATAAAACACGAAATTTTTTCTAAGTTTTATTAAAATAAAGGGAGTAAATTTTTTGTTTAGGAGTTTTGGATTATTCTTGATTTTCCATATTTTCTATAACGTTTTCTAAGCTCAAAACAACATATCTTGAGCCAATATTTACAGAATCGCCTAAAAAAACTTTTATAAATCTCATTATTTAGATAAATACGTAGTTAGTATTTTATACTAAAAAGTCCTCTCTGCTGGGTGAATTGTGGTCATTTCTATTACATTGTGAATTTTGAAGCCAGCTTACAATTCCAGGATTACCCAACAGTAGTAAAAAGCAATATACTTAAGTGGCAAATCTATCTACAATAGCTAGGATTTTCAAGCACGTGAGAGAAAATAAGATTTGACTCCATCATAATTACTAGATTCCCAACAATGATTTTTATTCTTGCAATAAACAATTCTAAACAAATTAATTGGATTCTTATTTTATTACTTCGGATTTTTAATATTAATTCCTTCAGAATCGTAATTTTCCTTACTTATTTTTGACCTCATTTGGAATTTTTTCGCGCAGCTGCCCTGACACGTTGCTTCATCTTTCTTCTATTCGTCTCTTTTCTCTAGTCTGATAATTTTAGGTTTTTGCACAAGGTTTTCTCGTTGAGAAGTCCGAAACGGTTAGCTCTAACTTTGTTATAAAATTTTAATGCTTTTAAATTTTTAATCTTTTTCCGAATATAAATATATATATATATATATACTTATATACATATATATAAGAATTATATATTATAAATATAGAAAAGATATAGATATATTATATATTATATAATACTATATATATATATGATAGTATATATATATATATATTACTCCAGGCCTATTCAGTACGATCTCTTCACCGAAAAGTACATATTTACTAAATTTTGTATTCTTTCCACTTTCAGAAGCGAGTACTTTCTTATTTTTTAAACCAATAAGCATAATATTAAAGTTGGCCCAGTTTTTTTTTAACCAAGAAGCATAAAGATTAAAGTTGCAAAATTAATAAGTTTACATCGATAGTTGATATTACCAACTTGAAATAACATTTTAAAACAACTTATTACTTAACCAAACTAACCTTACTTAATATTTAAATGTTCTGCACTATTTTCATTTGAGTAAAAGTGTAAATTGTTGTTTCCCTCTTGCCTTTTTGAAAAACTTCCCTTCTTATTTTTCCCCACAAAACTTTTGTGTCAGCGGGAACAGAAAGATCCGTAAACTTGGAATGGTCCAATTATAATATATAAATATATATATATACTATATAATATATTATATGGGTATATATATTATAATATATAGTACTAATATATAATGATATATATAATATATACTATATATAAGAGTATAAAGACTAGATTATTAATAATTTCATCACTTGAAGGCGCTGCCTTAGAATTATTTTGCGTCTCATATTATAAAAAATAAATATTTTTGTTATTAAATTTTTGTTTCTATTTAATCTTCTCTTCCTGATAAATGCTATTCTGTGCTAATGAGACCCATTCTACTCTCCCCAGGTTTTTAAAGATAATTTCTAAAAAGAAACAATTATATTATATTATATATAGTATATATTATATATATATATTATATATATAATGATATATATATTAGTATATATATTATACCTATATATTATAGGGTTATATATATATATTATATATATTATGTATTATAAAATTTATATATATGTATATTATATTAGTATATATATATATATTTATTATATTAATATAGTTATGTAGATAGATGAGGCCTTTAGATATATATATATATTAATATGTATTTATATATATATATATATAAAATCGGAATATATAATATGAGATAAACTTACTATGTTGTTTATAAATTAATATATTACCTATTATAATAGTATATATAGGAAATATAATGTACGAGCAAGTATATAAGTATACGAGTGTTATATATACAATATAATATACTATAATATATTTAGTATAGTATACTATATATACTATATATATCTATATATATATAATATATAATATATTATATCGCTACTTATTATATATATATAATATATATATATATATATATACTATATTATAATATATATATATATATAGATATATATTATATAATAATATGTATATATATAAGATTATATACATATATATATATATATATATATATATTATTATATATAGTATTTATACTATATATATAGTTATTATACTATAAAAATGAATCGTAGTGAGGCCTTATTGAATGCAAGTAAGCTTCCACCCGATAAAACTATCTAGATAAATCAATACTATTCTACACATTGATCAATACGATCATATTGGGCCAAAATTGTAGCAGGATCTTAGTCACAACAAAATGATATTTAATCGTTAAACTGGAAGATTAGTTAATTTAGGATACCACACTTTTGTCTCTAAGTTAGCGATGGCCTTACAGTTTCTTATTGTTCATCTTAAATTCAACTGCACTCCCAGAAAATTGATAATGTCAGACAGATCACCTTCAGCACGCATCTCCCGCTTGCATTCGGGTCAAAGGTAACACAGGACCCATGTAAGGGAGACCACTCTAGATCGGAGTATAATTTTGTATAGAGTAGACATACTGCAATTGAAAATACTGTAATCTGTCGCTCGACATACGGCGGTCCTTAATTTCCTAGAATAAGAGCACTCTTTCATTAGGTATTGAAGTCGCGATATCTTTTTAGCTTGTAAACAAAGAATAAAAAGGTTGAGTGGTAACACGCTTGGCCATACCGTTCGCGGAGGGCCCGGGATTTAATCCTGGTAAGTGAAGATTCACTCAGAGGTATTTATCTATACAGACATTGAACTGCGGTTTGAA
This sequence comes from Trachelipus rathkii, assembly GCA_015478945.1. Classification (NCBI taxonomy): domain Eukaryota; kingdom Metazoa; phylum Arthropoda; class Malacostraca; order Isopoda; family Trachelipodidae; genus Trachelipus; species Trachelipus rathkii. The sequence continues at coordinate 4,093 of JABUQX010005947.1, forward strand.
TTGCACGTATTTACATCTTATACAACATCGTATGACTTCGATCTATACGTGGATCTCCTTAGACTCGGGTTCCTGGTTACCTTTGACCGAGTGCCAAAGCGGGAGATGCGTGGGGCGAGTATCTGTCCTGACAATAGGCCGGGTCCTTATTCCTATTGAATAGAGCACTCTTTATAGGTTTAAGTCGCGTATCTTTTATTAGATCCCGGGCCCTCGCGTGGTAACACGCTTGGCATACCGTTTTGCGAGGGCCCGGATCTAATCCTGGTAAGTGAAGATTCACTCAAAGAGTTATATTATCGATATTATTATATATATATTATTATATATTATATATATATAGAAGTATTAATATAATATATATATATATATATATATGAACCCCCACATATATATATACTACCTATATATATATATAATATATACTTTATATATAAGAGAGAGTAATTTGTTTTGTTGTGACGTGCAGAGTGCCCATATATTCCTTTCTTTGAGTACGGTCTTCCCATAGCACGTGAAATAATTACCTTAAAATTATGTGACAAATATTTTGAAAATTTCTTTCTTTTACCTCTTTCTTTTGCTCTGTTTGTTACTCCTTCTCTTTCTTCTTCCTTTTATCTTTTTCTCCTCTCTCCCCTTCTCTTTTCTTTTCTATCTTTTCTCTTTCTTTTTCTTTTTCTGTTTCTCCTTTTGCTTTTCTCTCTTTGTATTTCTCTTTATATTTCTCTTTCTTCTTCTCCTTCTGTTTCTATTTCACCCCTCTCTCACTCAATACTATTTTTCTCTTCCATTTTCTTTCCTTCTCTTTCTCATTCTCTTTCTCTTTCTCTATCTCTTTCCCCTTCATTTTCTTTTTCTTATTTTCATTTTCCTTCTCCTTCTCCTTCTCCTTCACCTTCTCTTTTTCTCCCTTTTTCTTTTTCTCTCTCTTTGCTTACATTTTTTTAAATTTTCTTTTTAAGATATCTTTTCCCTTTTTATGTTTGTTTGAGCACCTACCGACTGACTTTTTTTTATTTATACTTAAATTTTAATTACAGACACTTGGTTCATATTATTTAAAACAAATTACTAGTATTATTAAAAGTGGACAGGTTATATAATTATAAATAGATGCTCAAAAATGTTCCGTAGATTGAAAGTGGAAGATCGATCGGATTTCTAATAAGGCCATTGTTAAAAAATGGGCCATAACTTTTAGGCATAGCTACACTAGATTACTACACAGAAAATTTGAACTAAGGTTTTGTGTGTGAGAGAGAGAGAGAGAGAGAGAGAGAGAGAGAGAAAGAGAGAGGAAGGAGAAGAGAGAAGAGAGAGGAGAGAGAGAGAGAAGAGAAGAGAGAAGAGAGAGAGAGAAGAAAGAAAGAAGAAGAAACTACAGAAACTAACGAACACGACTAGCAGACGACGGTCAGCAACTGGTGAGAAGATGGCACCGTACGCGCCAAACCGAGTGAACCCAACTTGTTCATTCAAATATTATTGAGAGTAGTGACTCGATGAGTCACCGGAGAATGTTAGAAATAACCTCTAAGTGGGGACATCGAAACGGTTAGCACAATTTAAGACATAGACCCCGGACACCCCGAGAACAGGAGAAACGCAAGGTGGCAGCCTGGAGACCCAAAAAAGTTAGTGATAATCGTGGATCCATGGATTGTCACCGGGCTAGAGCGTTAGAAATAACCCTCTAGCGGCGAACATCAAAGCTGTTATTACAAAAGTGAAGATGTTAGAGATTCTGGAAGCGGATGGGTAGGAATTGAGAAGCGCTAGAAACAGCCGGCTAAAGGCATTTGCGGTTAAATTTACCTCTAAGGGGTTAAACATTAAAAACGGCTTATCAAATATAAGTATCCGCGCCCCTAATTCTTTTCAAGATAGTACTTTTAAACATCTTATCAAACTATACTCCAATAGTTTGCGATTGATTTTCACCTTATCTAATTCTATCGTTTTAACAAAGTAAGATTCGTATGAGTTGAAGTTCACAAACCAATTTCCTTAAAGTGTTTTATCTAACTTCTTCTTGAATAAATCGATGTTGCCGCTGTTCACTATTTCATAAGAGAGACTATTCCACTTCACAATTACGTCAGTTGAAGAAATTCTTTGCTATATTGTTTTTGAAAGCGGTTGTATGAAAGTTATGCCATTATTTCCGTCAGTCATTCATTAAAAATATACATAAGATTGCCTGTATCGACATTGTATTTATTAGTATTTTGAAACATTCTATTATTTTCCTCTCACTTTCTTTCCTTTTCTATAATTATTCAACTTGTAGTTGATCATATATTAATTCATCAGAAATGTTGTTAACTTTTAATTTAATTAATATAAAACACCAACTTAAAGATAGAAGCGAACACTAATAAAGTATAAGAGAGTTATACCCAAATACAGAATATGGAACGAAAGAATGTAGGATAGAAGTGTGATTGTAATTTTTATATTGGATTTTATCTGTGGAGTCGTTCGATGACAGAAAAAAAAGAGAGAAGAGAAGAAAAGAAGAAAGGAACGAAGAAGAAAAGAAGAAAAGAAGAAGAAAGAAAAGAAAAAGAAAGAGAAGAAGGAAGAGAGAGAGAGAAGAGAAGGAAAGAGAAAGAAGAGAAGAACAAAAGAAGAAGAAGAGAAGAAGAAGAGAATGAGAAGAGAAGAGAAGAGAAGAGCAAGAAGGGCAAAGAAGAAGAAGACCTAAATCTTGACTTGCCCCGAGGAGATCTTCCCCCTGCAGCAGAAAAGAAAACAGAAGAAGTAAATGTACAGGGAAAGGACAGAACAGAAAATGCCGACAAAAAAACAAAAACTCAACAGCAGGAGACAAGACGCATAGCAAGAGACCGATCAGAAGAAGAAAGAAAAGCAGAGAAAAGAAGGAAGAAGGACGAAGACAGAGAAGAAGAGGAAGAAGAAGACATGAATAGAAGAGAAGAAGGAAAAGAAGAAGAAGATGAAGGTAAGATTTACATAATATTAGTTATAAAAAATGAAAATAACGGTAAAAGTATCCAAATGGATTAATTAAAAACCATTTTATTATGTTCTTTTTAATCCCATACAAATAAGCCAGGCAACCTGAAGGAATTTAAAGAGACAGGAGTATCCCAATAAAAATTGACTGTGATATCAAAATTTAAAGAAAAATGTTTTTTTAAAAAGTTAGTTTTGGTGGATGCCTTTTTCTTTCTTCTTTTATCTTCCTTTCTTTATATTAGATACATTAGATTTTTACATAAACTCTTTTTCATAATCTTCTCATCTTATATCTTTTTCATCCTGTTTTCTTGTTTTTTTCAGGTTCTTTTTCGTTTCTTGTATTTCCTTTTCTTGTACTCCCGATCTTTTAATATTCATTGATCTATTCACATCATTTAAATTGGAAACATAATTCGGAGAATATAAAGAGTAATGAAAAGCAGATGAACGCAAGATGGTTTCACAGAACAGATGCTGGCTGGAAAGAAAAGAGGGCTCCAGCAAAGAACCGAGCCTCTCGAGTCGTCCACATACTCACACAATCCATTGATGGAGAGCCACAACGGCATTCTAAAGTTAATGAGAATTTTAAGTAGGTTTACAACTACCCTCGAGCTCTTTATATTGTAATACCTATAGGAAAAGTAATTAAAAGCTTCAGAGAAACTGGTGTTCTGAGGAGTTAGACTAGATGTTGAAAGACTTTTAACTGAGCTTCCCAGATGAGTATTATTGGAATGGCAACATATTAAACTGAAATGAAAATAATAAACTGGTAATTAAAGAATTAGTTATATACCTATATATATTTGAAACAAAAATCAAACCTGCAGACTTTGAGATGTGAAATTACTCTACCAGTTCTAAAGTTTTTTTGATATTCATTTAACTAATATAGCTAAATGTTATCCTAATCTTTAAGTCCAAGATTTAACTTAAGGCATTTTCGTTTTTGTCATTTGTGCTTACAAACTGTAAGAAATTCTTGAGTTTGCTTTCATTTTGTCAGATTTTGGCACAAAATCATTAGAAATGCTTACCAAACTTAAGGAATTTCCTTAATTCTGTAAGGTTGCTATTTCCTATGCTTACCGAATTTAGGAGTCGCTTACGAAAATATGCAAACAAAACAAGTGGTGGCAAGAAGCAGGCAGGAAATTACAAATTTTAAATTTTTTTACAATGGAAAGGAAAGTTTGCATGCTTACTTTAAAAATAGTAAGATTGTGCCAAGTATTTGTGTAGTATTCATATTTTCTTCCTGTTTGATATATTCATAAAGAAATCAAATGATGCTTTCACTATGGGGTAGGCCCGTTTGAATTGATGATGTTACATTCAATAAATGCAGCTTTAAATCTAATTTCATCCAAATCATTGAACTCCCTCATAATAGTTGATCAATTATTTGTAATATAAACTTTATTTTTTTTATTTGTTTATTCTAAATTGCCAGGCTCCATCACAAAAGCTGATTCCAATTGTTTATAAACAAAAGTAAACCTCATAAGCCATCGTGTTTGATTTTACATAAATTTGTGCTAAAACTGTGTAAGCATTTCTTACCATGTGTAAGCATAAATAATAAGTATGAAAATGCCCTTACTTTAAAATAGGTTTCCTGTATTTTAAAAGTCAATTGCATTTCACAGAAATTTTATAATGCACAGCTCTACGACTGCCCGACACGGGACTCGACTGGTCCCGCAGCTACCCATAAAGTAGTATATAAATAGTTTCTAGTCGGATCGGTAAGTATTGTCTATTTACGTATATATATATAGTACTTATAGATATAAGAAATTTTAATATAGTTTAGCCATATATATTGGTAGAAAATGTAAATACTATATATATAACCTTAGTATAGCTGATATATACTTCAGCGGCGTTTCCTGCCAGTAGGTGCTAGGTGGTGCCGCCGTGTCAACACCCTGGATAAAAGCTAATTAGTTTTTTTTTTTAATTATACTTGTGAGAATATAAGAGAAAATCTGTTAATAAAAAAAAGCTCCAAATCTCTAATACGAATCTAATTCAATAAAATATATAAACAAATTAAAATGCTCGTTAACTTCCAAGAAATAGCGTCTTACTCTCTTATCACAGTGAGCTTGACCGTATCGAAAAGAGCAAAGGCGTTTTCATGTGCGCTAAAAAATTTGAGCTCCCTATATTCCGTCCTTCAGTGCTATTTCACGCTCGGCTCTCGCTGTTCTGCGGTTTCTTATTCTTCAATTAGCTTGGAAATTGTGCTCCTTTAAATTAGGCAGGCAGTGGATTTGTCTTGTGCAACAGGAGACCTTCAGTTGTTTATTTATATTTTAATGTGGTTTAGATGAATATATATATATATATATCTTATATACGGGTATACTTATAGTTACTATGAGTAAATATACTATAGTATGTATATAGTATATATATATATTTTAATATAATATATATAATATATGTATTAAATTTTTAAAAATGATATATATCATAGTATAGTATAATAGTATATATGAATATATATATGATAGTATGTATATATACTACATATATATATATATATATATATATATATTATATTATATTAGTATATATGTAATATATATATATATAGTATGATTATAGTATAAGTATATATATTAATGATATATATATTATATATATATGATATATATATAGCTATATATAAGAGGGTATCATATATAATATAGTATATAGTATATAGTAATATATAGTAATATATAGTATATATATATATATATCTCGTCTGTAACTGGTATACACAGAATCTATAAATATATAAAATATATGACTATTATATATATATATGATATATATAGTTATATATATATATTATTATATAATTTATATGATAGTATTTATATATAGTGTATATATTACTATATATATAGTATATACATATCTA
>JABUQX010005947.1:32500-42656 GCA_015478945.1 Trachelipus rathkii
TAAATACAAACACTAGCACACTAACCATTTTTAAGATGTTGCGCCACGACGCTTGTTTAATGAGCTACTATTTTTAAGTAAAAAAAATAAAGAAAAAAGATTTACATCAATCTGAGATCTACATAGATTTTATATCTCCTATAAATATAAGTGTCTCTTCTTTACACGTTTGTTCTATTACTATAAATTGATATCGAACTGATCATACAATCTACACATCTATATGCGTAGTCTCAATAACTCGATATAACGCTAAATATATGCGAGTGTCATCACATCATACAAATACGATCGATATTTACACAACCCAACATATGTAGGTAATAACTTTACGCTATATACCGTCTTAATGATACATGTCCACACTCTCACATCATTACAACATGCATATACCCACGTCTATATTATCAACGTCTGACTTATGCCGTTCCCTCACATGAACACCTGCGCTGCCCATACGCACAATTAGCCGCGTAATAAAATACCCGTAACCTCGGTAACTATATTACTATCACTATTTACAGTATTACCTAACTAATCCAACTATACATAATTATACGACATATATATTACATATAATAAATCCGTAATACGTCCTACTATAGTTTAACCATACTATAGAAGTAAATTAGATAATCTGATTATTAAGGTATAGTATTGTAATACCAACTACTACACTACCAATCCCCTTGCTTACGATCACCAATATACAGGAGAATACACCTGACTCGACCGTATGACAACTACCTCCCCCTTATTGATGGTGCGTCTATTCTGCAGTTTTAGCGTCAGGTATTCTGCTTACGCACTGCAGGCCCTTAAAGCAACATGGATTTACTGACGCACCGCAATTTATCACATCATATCCATTAACACACGACTAAGTAGTACATTACCCCCTCTTCTAGACACACCTATGCTGAGATGCTCCTTACTACTTCATTCCCTAGTATTATGATATTGTAGCTGAAAGTGGCCGGGATAAATGATAATGCCACATCATGTCAGCTGTCTGAGTTTTTTTGCTGTGGTCCGTATTGACTAAAAGGCGGAACGTTATTCTTAGGACGTGGAGTTGGTTGGCTGTGCCCTTCATAGCATACGTCCTCTTTGCTAGGAGCTACCTTAAATCGAAAGGTTAATTAATATTTTTGAATAGTAAATACTCGTTTGGTTATACCGCCGCCGCCTATCTAGATAATGAAGTCATTTTATTTCATTTCCCATTAATGATCTCTGTTACTTTTTGTATTAAAGATTGATTTCATTAATGATATCAATAAAATGATTTGATTGCGTTTATTTAAATTGAAAATAATAACTTCAATCTATTCACTATCAAATACACAAAAATATGCTTTACATAAGAGAATAAATAACTTTAGATGTTTTTTAACATGACAGGTAGTACAGCCAGTAATGTCAAAAGCAGAAACTAATATTAACTTGTTCTAATTTTTGAGGCTTTAAAATTGAAGTTCCCCATTAATTCTGGGATGGTACGGTATTGGAGAACAAGGGAATTTGATTTGCTACGCCCCTGCTGACCTGATACAAAGAATGAAAAAGGAACCCGGTTGAATATCGAAGGCAAGTATGAGGTACAGTTGTAGCTAATGATTTTAGGAATTTTGGATGAAGGAAGATCGTATGTCTGTGAATAATCGTATTGGTCTAAGGGAGGAATAATATGAAACTGGTGGATTGCACGTAGTGATGGAAAGAGCGTGTAATCCCGTCTTTGCATGTGTGCTTGTGCGTACAGTTCCCTAGTAAGGGATTGTGGTGTGTAGGTTCCTCTAGAATTCCTATATGGGTTTAATTTTAAGTTTGAATAGTGTAAGGTATGGGTGGTTGTTACCTGTAATTGGTTAATTTGAGGGAAACGTTGAATGAGAGTTAGATTTTTGATTTTAATCTGAATGATTGTTTTGAATCTGTTTTGGTTGAGTGAGATGTAGTCCAGTTTACCCAGAATTATGATAGTGTTGTCGGGCGAACCGAGATGACTTTGGATAAGGTGCAAATCCCAAAATAAAGATGTATTTACCAAGAGATCTTGACTTTTTTTGTAATTTGCTTGCGTCAAAACTCGAGCAAAGTATTGTGCATCATTAGGCAGAGCAAAAATGAGTGAAATTATGATTTCTCATCGTCGAGGGTGGACCGACGATTGTGTACAGTATAATACATTGATACTTTAAATCTGAGTATCCCCATAAGTTACCTAGAAGTTGGTGTAGGTGAGAAATTCTGAAGGCTCACGTGTTGATTAGAAAAAGCAAAATGTAATAAATATGAGTGATTGAGAGTCTCGTGACAGAAAGGAAGTTCTCGCTTGGCGATCATCAGTATGTTAGATTCGTTATGTTTAGGAACTCAGCTTTACTGCACCAGGAGGCATCTAGGAGAATGGGTATTCAGTTGATCTTATTCGTGTTCCATGTGTAAGAAAAAAATAAGTTATTAGTGTGTTATTTGTGAATGGAGAATGGTGGAAGGTGATGGCCTGGGAAGCAATGTGCTGGATAAAAGAATTCTGCATACGTGTGAAAATTAATAGAAAAACAAAGCTACAAAGGGGCTCAATTTATTAACGACATCAAATTTTGATCTCTTTCACTATAAGAGGATATTTGTATGTAAGTAGCCTTTTGCCGACGTAAATAAGAAACATTTTGAATTTTTTGTGAGCATGTTTTTTGACTAGAATGTTAAATAGGACATCTGCAAGGTATTTAGATTTATTATTTAGCCCATTCGTTGCCTTTAATCTCCATAGTGTTAATGATGGAAGATGTGCCAAAGATGTATTTATGGAAATTAAGCAATGTATACCAATCTGGGTTTGGAGTGTATTATTGAGATGTGAGTGCAAAAGCCAGATTACATTATATTATATATGAATAGAAATGGTTACTTAAATGTCACATTACAAACCCTATTTTTAGAAGTATCTTAAAAAGTATAAAAAACAAAATTTATATTTAACGTGGAATATATATGAATAATAAAAGTGATTTTCCTCTTTCAGTAAATAAGAAAGAAGAGTGGTGTAAAAAAAAAATTATAGTAATCTGTTCTTAGAAACTGAACGGCTCTCCGATGTGTAATGCTTTTGATAGAGATTAAATGATGAACTATGGTCGTCTAGAAAAGTTGATATAGAATAGGAGAAGAAATCCTAGGTGAGGTAGATAATGAGGGATGGGGGCATTATTTAACTAGATGAAAGATCGATGTGTAGTGGGCGTGTGTGGAAAGAACCCCCATCTTTGGCCGAAAATCTGGCTAATTAGGCCAGTAATGAATGAGAGTGATATGTAGTAATGCCGTGGTGGGTTGTTGATGGTGCCCCCAAGAAGGCAATTTGATATTTTCTTTTATATATCGTGGATTATATTTTTTAGACTATGAGATTCAGCAAGTATCATTCGTTAAGATGGATGTAAATCTGACCGTTTATAATAGATAGAATATTATGGTGACAAATATCCAATAATCGGCAGGCCCTATGAATATATGGTGATTATTGGCATTGTTTGGGATAATAGGGAAACGTTTCAAGGAAAAATAATGTATTAGATACCTATTATTATTTTAGGGACAGAGAATACATAAAGGCATATTGGTGGAAGGGGGACGTATTAGAACGATTATAGGATTAAATAAGTTTTATGATTGTTGTAGGAAAAGTATTATGCCTGTCATTTTTAGGATACCCGAAAGATGCGTCCGACGTGACTGAAGGACTAAATTTAGGGTCAGTGACCTCTAATATAGGAGTACGTTTTAGGGTAGTGTACGAGGATAGTTTAGTTTGTATACCAATATCTTACTCCATTGAAATAAATATTATGATTGAGAACTTAAAATGAAGGGCTAAGAGATTAAAATTGTTTATTTTATAATTTAACTGGATTTGAAACTGAGTTGTCCCTGATGTTAAAATAGGTAAAGATAATTCCAGTAGAAATAATGTTGCAATAATGACTAAATCATAATGGTGTTATTTATGCAAATGTTGATTGGTCATCTTTATTTAAATATATCTAAAAATTTTGCTATTATTTATTTAAGTTTTGAATATTTTGGTTTTTAGTATATTGTAATGGTTTCACATAATACGGTTTATATGTGTTAAATTATATAGGAGAATGCAAATAATTATCAATACGTTTAATTCTTCATTTGATTTTATCGTCTTTATCAAAATGTTATTTATAGAAATATGGGTGTTAATTGATATAAATGTGATTTAGAGAATAGGTTTATTAGAAATATGTTTATTATTATTTATGTAGAATTATTTTTAATGGATTGAAAAAAATTGTGAAGTTAATATAAATGAGTTAGTATAAAGAACTAATACATATTAAGTTTTTTCACATTACTCATAGTAACTATTGAAAGAATGTAAAATAATGTATTAGAGATTTTATTAGAAAAGGTTGTGTTATATAGAGAGGGCGCCCCTGAGATATTAATAAGTTAAGTAATGAATGTTGGAAGGGTTCAGGTGTGATTGAGGAACAGTCTTCCTTATGTTTTGATGGTTGAAAAATCCTGGAAAAATTGTGGTGTAGATGTTATAATGTTAATTATTTAAATGTGATTATTATTTATTGATATAGAATAGTAGTATGATGACCAGTAGTATGTAAGTTAGAGGGTGGTAAATTGTTTGTAGTTATTGTCAAAATATGATAAAGTTCATCTATTTTGACTAATTATAATCGATATTTTCTTTGTCACTTATAAAGTGAGCTGAAGTTTTTGAATCTTCTCCTGTAATAAAAATCTTATCTTTATTAACGTATTTATATTTGTTATTTATTTTGGTTACTTGCCTTACTTATTTCCTTACCTGATTATTTATGTTCTAGTCTGTGAAATCTTAGGGCGTATGCTTAAGGGTTTAGTAGATATATTGTCAACTTAAAATTTGAGAAATACACGATAATTTGTGTTGTGTTCGTCGTCGATGAATGGGATGTCTTTCTCTCTGCGTCGAGAATCTTTACTTGCAAAGTATGTCTTGAATCTGTGTCTTGTCTGTTGAAGGTTGGAACTATGATTAAGCTCCTGTGCTCTGGCTTCTCTCTCTCGTCATTGTCTTACTCAGGTGCCTGTGTCTCCTTAAATCCTCCCCTGCCTCGGTCAATGCCCCTCATCTGTCTGCTTCGTTCTCTCTTCGCTCTCTCTCTTCTTCTCTCTCTCTTCTTCATGGCTCTCTCTTCTATCGTTCGGAGTCTGCTGCTCTTCTCTCCTCTCCTATTGTGCGAATCTCGTCTTAACTACGTGTTCTCTATCTCTCGTCTAGTGAAAATAAACCCCGGTCCCCTCTATATCTCGTATGAATAAGTATATTAGTTGATCTGTTCTAATACACCCAATGGTCATGTCGTAATTTTAAAGCTCTGCTGTAATTTATCATTTTTTTTTCCAGATGTCGATACTTCACATACGCCCCGAGAGAGAAATATTCCACACGTGAAAGTTTTAAGCAAAGAAATGCTTCTGACCTTCCCCAATTCAAAGCTTTTTATCCCTATTATGGAGATAAGAGGGCGAATTAACAATTATTTATATTAAATGTGTGGTTTTGGTATTTTTGTTCCAAATTTATTCTTTTTTTTATTTTTTGATTGTTAATTCCTCGCATTAATCCCCCAAGATTTTGGTAATACCAAAGGGTAAAGGGAAGTAAGAGATTAGAAAGAAGAAAGAATGAGACTGAAGATTTATATTTAATGTTTTTTATAACATAAATTCCAATATCATAACCTTGTGAGTAACTAAAGGTCTCTGTTTAAGGTTTGAACTGTCCCTGGAATAACCGCTTGATAGCATTTCGTTAGTTTATGATATTGAACTTTACAATATTGGAGCCATTTTTGAAAAAACTCATAAATTCGTTTGTGTGGGTTAAAACACTAATTTTCATTATAAAACGTAGTAATTAGGGAAAAATAACTGGTCGATAATATTTTTTTGAGTTGGGATAAAGACTAACCTACATATTTTAATAAACCTAACCGTGGCTCCCAACCAATTACAAAATGATTTTTTTTTTTAACAATATTACATTTATATAAATTTTTATGTGTAATTTAGTGTTAATATATCAAAAAACTAAATTATTTATTTTTTTTAAGTGTCTGTATTAGTACATATTTTTAAATAATTTCAAAATATAAAATTTATAAAATCTTATAATTCAATTAAAATTAATAAAAAATGTATATAAATATGTAAATAAATCATCAAACTACAGTATTAGGATATAAATTATTTAAATCAATCAATTTCTACCTGGGTACTTTTAATTTTCCTGTATTATGAAAAAAAGACTTCAAACTGTTTAAATTGAAATATGATAATAATTGAAATATAATATTAAACTAACTATATATCTCTCTATATTTATTATATTAGTCTATCACTAGAAGTATTGGCCAAGTGTTAATTTTGTATGTCTCCTCTATCTGTCTTAACACCATGATATCCACTCCGGAATTATATTTTTTCATAACGCTTATATTTATTTACTTTCTTATCCTCTTTGGCGCCTCTATAGATAGAAGAAAGATTTATAAAATATAATATTATAAAGAACGTTAATATATATATATGTTCAATTTTTCGAATAATAATTAAGTAATTTTAATATGTAATGATAAGTCATAGAATTAACACAGCATTTAAAGGTAAGAGATGAATTAACCGCCAACATAAGACAAATTTCAAAGTTTGGTAAAGATTTGGGTTTAGTATTAAATTTTCTATACTGGGAAATAGGATTAAAGTGACTTTGTCAATCGAATATTATTATAGGTGGTAATGTTCGCATCCGCTACCACCCAGAAAATGACACACCATGGTTGGTTTGTCTTTTTTATATACCTAACAATATACTCTACCGGTGGGAAATTGTACAGCTATCGATTCACAATATAGAATACAAAATTATTAGTACAAGATTGCTCATTATTTGGTATTAGCCCCGTTATGGGAAAAATTATAAAAAAAGATAATGAACCCAATATCTCAAATGCGTGGTAAAAATATGCTATATAGAACGTGAGTTATACTAGCATAAGAATATCCCCGAGTTTATTTAGATATATTGACCATATATTGTTAGAAGTATAGATACACTCGTGGTTAAGATCTATTATATGCCGCTGCTGGTGAAGGGAACAAAGTGGTAGTTGCTCATATTGCGCGTACCGCCGCTTTTTTTCTCTTTTTAACCCTAACAGAATGACAGTATTCTGTTCTACTTGGTCAAGCTCCTAACCCAAAAAATGTAGCACAAAATTCACCCAAAGCGAGTGTTTCTCTGGCCTACGGTCCGTGTGCCTGTACCAACACCTACTAAAATGTCACGTATAAACCAAATGAACTTTAGTACCAAACTACTATTCCCCCCGCTATAATAATAAAGAAATAGAACAATAAAATGTGATGTAGTTAGTCAACTTTTACTACCTATCCAGAAGATAGGTCATCTTCCCTTAATCATCCTTACCATTAAGTGTGGGTATCGCATAAAGGAGGTACACCAGACCGATGTTAACAGTTCGGCAACAAAACTATTTCATTAAAAAGCCATATTACTAAATTATAATACAAGTACAATGTGATTTTATAGATGTTGATTTAATAAAAAGTAATATTAATGATAATAATATATTTATTATTATATCTTTACTATTAAGGGGTGTATCAGCTGTCGAAAATATAACCTATAAAATTTCTTTTGCCGTCTTCAACTCTATCATCGTTCATTTTTAAAATAAATATAAACTCTTACTCTACCATTATCTTACTTTACTCTCTCTTCTCTCTTACTCTTCTAACTCTCTCTCTCCGACTGTTTCATATCATCGTCATTCTTCTTCTTTATCATCTACTCTACTCTATCTCTCTCTTTTCTCTTCTCTTTTCTTCTCTCCCAGGTACACTGCATGACCTTATCCTTAAAGCTCCAAGCTCCAGGATCCCACGACAGCTCTTATTTTTCCCCTTGCCATACAAATAAAGCTAAAATCGTGTGATTATAATTGTAAATAAAAAATCAATTTAAAATATTCTAATATGGTTATTTTTGTATATCCAAACTTCTCAACCCACAGGCGTTCACCTGTGAGCTGCCGGAGGCTCCGAAACTTCCACACTCCGTACTCTAGACCCTTCTGAATCTCAGGACGTAAGAGCTCTTATCAACGCGTGCCAGTCATAAATAATCTCTCTTGTATCCAATCGTAAATCACCTTCCACATAACATCCTAATAGACCTTGTGATCAGTACCTAACTTATACTATAGTTATCTATATATATATAATATAAATACTTATAATCCATATAATTTATAATATTATATATATATTGACCTACTCATAAATATATATATATAATATAAATAAGTGATAAATATATATTAAAATATAAAATCTGATTTAATTAAAATTCTCCACTACTACCTCATAAGTTATATAGAATACAAAACTTTATTATAGAGTTATATAATAGATATATATATTATATATAGTGATATTTAGATATATAATACTGTTATATATCTATTATATTGTATTATATATTATTTATATTGAAATTCATGAACTGCTCCTATAAAAGTTGTTTAGGTTTAGTGAGTAGTATACTAGATAAAATATATATACGTATATGAGATATACTTATAGTATATGATTACTATAATTATGTGCTAATTATTTTGTTTCAAAAATACAAATTCGTATAGTGTTAAAATTGCTGAAACAATTTAATAAATGATAAAATTAAATGGAATATAAAATACCTTTTGTTGAAAATTCGAACTTTTATTATATGACAAATATTACAATATTAATAAATATAATTTTATGTACATATTTCCTATTTAGCTTGGTCGTTTCAAGTCTACTATGTTCATTAGTATTATATATAAAATATATAGTATATATATTATAATATTGAATATGTAAATAAAAAAAATATATAAATTATTAAGTATATTAACATATATATAGATATAATTAATATTAAATATTATTAATAATATATTATAATATGTTATATATATATATTATTATATTATATATATTATTATATTAACTTATATATATTATTAATTATCTATATAAATATATTATAATATATTATATATAATAATATAATAATATTATATATATTTTATATATATATATATCTATATAATATATGATTCATATAATTATATATATTAAATTATCATTTATATTACTAATATATTAATTTTAAATATAAAATATATATTATTATATTTATATATATATATATAATATATTATATATATTATATATTATATATATAATATATATATATATATATATCATATAATTATAAAATATATTAAATAATATAATAATATTTATATATTAATTATATATATTATAATAATATATATTTATATTTATATTAATATATATTAATATCATTATTAAATAATTTTTAATAAGTAATAATTTGAAGTACTTTCTGAAAACAGATGCCAAAATTGAAGAATGGAAAAGAAAGCATCCGGTCAGATAAGAACTGGTTGTGTCGTTCCACACTAGGAAATAATCCACATATAATATGATATTAATAATACTATAGTTAAATATAATAAAATTCATAAGCCTGCTGCAAAGATTCTTCGAAAAAATAATATTAAATATATTGTGATAACATTATCTAAAAAATTAGTATTTTTAATTTTCCCTATTTTATCATAATACTAGCTCCCCAAATGGTTTCTAGAAAAATCAAATTAAATATAATTATATCTCATACTTTCTTAACTTTCCATTATGTTTCATAAATTGTTATGTTAAAAAACAATTACAATCATTCTTGGGAAAATAGTACAATTTTGCGAAAGGTACTTTGTCCTGAAAGTAAAGGTGGTGGGCGGGGCTGGGATCGAGGATGTTAAAGATATAAATTAATTGCAAGATTCTATATAATTATTAGCTTGAAACATTCGATGTTGCGTACGATTCGTCGTATTTATTTATTTCATTGCTCTATGTGCCTCCGCCCCTTTGTAGTTATAGAAGCACTTTTGAGCCTAAATATATACTTATAGAGCTCTGATTTGCAAATTTACAAATAATTTACATGAAA
>JABUQX010005948.1:0-12500 GCA_015478945.1 Trachelipus rathkii
TTTGTTTGTATAAGTACTAGATGGTTAAATTTAAGTTGAAAAGGTCAAGGTAGTGTGGTTGTGACGTATGGTCCATCTAAGGGAAACGTTGAAGAGAGTACGATTTTTTGGTATAATCTGAATGCATATTCTGATTGGGTGGAGTAGGAGTTCCAGATTCTGATAGTTTGGGGACCTGAAAATGGTTGATCGTGACAAAAAAGGCTGGTAATAGAACGGTGTTTGGGTGGCGGGAGAAATATCGAGAATGAGAAGGTGATTGATTTCGTGAAGAGAGAGGTATTTTGTCAGTAACTACTTCCTAACACAAGAGTATCCCTAAGTATACTACAGTTGGTGTAGGTCAGCTGGTAGTGAAGTGAAAAGTGTGATTATTGAGTGTTATTGAAGAGGCGATATTGAAGTATGTGTTGGAAATGCTTTAAAATCAGTTATGGGTTGGAATGGAATTAATCGATCAATTTGCTGTTCTATGTGAAAAGTTAAGTTAGTGGGGCTTGGATGGAGAGGAAGGTGAAATACGAAAGGAAGTAGTAAAATTAAGAGTGAGAAGTTAAGTGAGCAAGACAAAAGGATAAGTATGTAAGAGATCGCTAGTATAACGGTTGAATGTGAACAAGGTGATAATCTGGAATCAGAATACTGGGGGCAACTGAAAAGAAGCCAACTCGTTAGTAGTGCAAAGCGAAAGATGTGAATGTCTTAAAGTAGGAAGTAAGAAAGTTAAAAGTGAATGGTGGAATGATGTATAAAGCGGTTCTTTTAAAGTAAAAAAGAAGCGTGGTGAATTGTATAAAAGCAAATGAAAGACTCAAAGCCAAGATGCTGGAATATAAAAGGTGTAATTAAGAACTACTGAAAGGTGTATCACTAGGATATAAAAGACGTAAAAGCTCATTTTGGAAGGAGGATGGAATGGGGACATACACGTAGGGAATAGGATAGCTCTTCTGGAAGGAAGCGCGGAAGGTAAGAATGAGAATAAGGGAAACAGCTTAGAATAATGATACGGATGGTGCTTTGTAACGGATGCAGTAGGTGTGAAGAAGTGTGGAAAGAAATATCGAGAATCTGCACATAATTAACATAATGAAGAGTGATAGGTGAATGTTGTGGGTTTGTGTGCAAAGGAATAGGTTTTGGGGATGAGTTATTAGTAAGGAGGAGGTAATGGGGTAGAGTGAAAAAGTTGAGGAATGGTAAATTGCAGGTATAGAGATGAAATTACTAGGTGAAATGATCAAGAACGGAAGCGAGATGGTGATTGATGGATTTGGAAGTTGTGTAAAAAGCTTTATAGAGGGTATCAGTTTAAGCGGATTTGAGGAGAGCGGTAAACATCCAGTGTCCCCTTATATTAAAGTAAGGGAGAAAAGGGAACTTAGCAAATTCATAGGGAATAAACGTTATTGAGTTTCTATGGAACGTATTGCTGGTATTCTTGTCGAAGAGAGGTGCGTCGAGTGATGTAAGGACTGATTGAAGAACAAGTGCGTTAGGAGTGTAGAGGCATGTGTGGATCAAATTTATACTTTTAAACAAAAGATTGAGAAAATGAGGGAGAAAGAATACAATTGTATTTAGGTTTTAATGGATTTGCAACAGCGTATGATCAGAGTTAATAGGGAAGCGTTAGGCAGGTGTTGTTAGTAATATAGGTGTTGGTGGTAGGCTTCTGAGATGGAAATCAAAAGTAGTATATATAGTGAAGCGTGCTGTAGAACGCTAAAATTGGTGCTTCAATGGTGATTGGTTTAGGATTAAGAGCGGAGTAAGAAGGGTTTGTACTGCTCTCCTTGGTTTATTTAATTTGTATATGGATGGGGTTATGTAAGAGATTCGAAGGTGGGGATGGCAGGAAAATGGTGTAGGATGTAGAATGGAGATGAGTGGAGGGTGCCCTACCTTATTAATGCGGATGATTTGGGTTCTGTGTGGCTAATCTGAAAATTTTGAGGATTTGCGTAAGTGAGATTTGAGCAGGGATGTAAAAGAAGGGCTTTTGAAAGTAACGTAGATAAGAGTACAGTTATGGGGTGTGAGTGAGGACAAGTCCCTCAGTGTGAATTATTTAGATGTGGCAGCTGGAGCAAGTTCTGGTTTAACATATTAGGGTATTGTGGACTGAGAAGGGAACGGATGATGCAAGTTGTGTAGGATAAGTTGTGAAGGCAAGGAAAGAAGTTGCTGGTGCACATTAATTCGTTGGTGAATTCAAGGACTAAGCTCTTGAGTGCCGCTAGAGGCCTTACATGAGGGTTGTTGTTACCTGTTTCTACGTATGCGTAGTGAGACTATGCGCTGATAACGAAGTATATGATCTAAAGTATTCAAGCTGTTTTCAGATCGGAACAACTTAGGCGGCAGCTGGCTGTGAGAAGAATAATAAATGAGAAATGACTATTAGAGAGATATGTTTGTAAGAAAGCGTGGTAAAGTAAGATAAATGAAGTATGGGGTTGAGATGGTTCTGGTCAGTGGAAAGGAGAAATGAACAGCCGGTTGGTTAAGCGGCTGTATAGTGTTGGTGAGTGTTGGGAATCGCCCGGCTGGGAGACCGAAGAGAAAGTGGGATGATTGAGTCGGTGAACGAAATGTCTGAAGGAGAGAGAGAGGAATGTGAGTTTGGGCAGAGGCGAGAATAGGTTGCATGGGATAGTGGGAGTGAATGGCGGGTTTTGTTATGGGGGCATGGTTGTGGCCACCTGGCCAGGATAGACCCTTCATGCACGATTTTAACCATAAGTGAGGGTCCCGTCGCGGTCCCCAGGATGCTCTAGGGTGGATTTTCTTGACTGTGACGAGTTCTCACTATTAATGGTACAGAGGAGGCCGGTAAGGCTGGGCTTTCCTTTCGACATTTGTCATACTCTCTACTGCTTTTCTTTTCCGATGCTGTCTAGCGCACCTTACCTTGTGTTGCGCTTCCTGTCCCACAGATCTTGGGGCACAAAGGAAGATAGGAAAAAAAGAATATATATTATATATATATATATATATATATATATAATATTAATATATAATATATATCATAAATATATAATATTATATATATATATTATATATATATAATAATATACTATATATATATAATATAGATTTTGATTAAAATAATCTGTAAAGGAAGAACTATTGGAAATTTTTTTTTAAATTAATTAATATGAAGGAAAAAATTTTAGCCTACAAATAATTGAATCAATCTACTTCTAGTTATATTTGGTGGTTATAGATGTTTTCCTGATAATCAAGGGAGAAATGATGATTGGCAGTTTTCGACGCGTCCAGACATATAAGAATCTTCGTCGCATGGTATAGGGCACAGGGCTACGCAACCCGGTCCTTCCTTTTGCTTTGAATCACTCTTGGTGCAGCGTTGAGACTCTTATCGCCTAGAAACAGACTCCTCCCTGGAGAAGCTCTAAGGAGAACCGAGTGTTGAGGCCTAATGGGAGAAGATGCTATCACTGAAAGGGCGGAAAACACTACCTGAGAGTGCTTTAACTTGAGGACTGCGTCCAAACATTCGCAGAAATGGCTTTCTGGAGTATGTTCTGGGTTAAAAGTTTCGGACCAGAAGAAGAAGATACGCTGAGGAACCTACTGAAGGCGAAAGCTCTTCCTGGAGTTGTTATAGATTATAGATAGATAGTATAATATTAATATTATAAGTATATATAATATATATATATATATATAATTATATATATATAATAATAATATATATAATATCCTATATAATATATACATATATAATACTAATATATATATATATATATATATATATATATAAATATATATATATATATAGTCTATATAATACCGTATTATAGTATACACGAGCAAACTAAATATACCTGAAGTTGCTGCTGGAGTAGTAACAGCCCCTTTCAAAATCGAACTTTGAGGAGCTACTTGTCCAGAGCATGCGACTGCTACACTTCCACCCCCTAAAATGGAAGTAGGCAATACTGCTTATATTAGTTTGTGGCTTTAAAAATAGAACACTATGGAACCGCTGGATAGATATATTGCCAACAGTTATCCACTTGCAACGAAAGTTGAATACCAAATAACCTGTTAAAATAATTAAGGATTTAATTTAAAAATATATAAGAAATGACTAGTAAAGAATTTTTGTTAGACCAATTGACTGAAATCCCTAAATTAATTTATTCGTATTTTTTTTCCAATTTTTATGTCCTAGCTTTTATAAGCAGTGTGATATCTTATTTCAAATAAAATGTTCTAATTTAAGTTTTCTTTCGGCTGCAAGACAATACAATACTATGTATTTAATCATTAATGAACTTTAAATCAATAGAAATTACTATCTACTGGTCATTTTTTTAGAAACAACATTGGACATTGACCAAAAAACTCTGAAATTTATGATTAAGAAATATACATAGAATTTGGTTTCCTTTATGATTATTCTACACTCTATGGCCATTTATGCTTGTTTTATAATAATACAAATTCAGCCAAAGAAATTATAAAGATTCAAATAATAAACACCAAACTAAAACGTTCTTTAAATATGTAAAAACTAATAGTAACTTACTGATTTTAATAATTTTTTCATAAAAAAAATAAAAAAACACGGCCAAAAAATAAAAAATAAAAAGCACTTTACAGAAATTTCCTTACCTTTTGTTGCGTTGTTGTTGAGCTACTAGACGGTCCAGACGGTCCAGCAGAGCTACTTCGTGTCATCCCACCTGTCACAGTTATCTTCATTGAAGAATTAGTCAAAGATGGTCCAATACTTGGTAGCTATAGCATTTATTAGTTATTATTATATTATTCATTATTATTAATTATTATTATTATTATTATTAATTTATTATTATTATTAATTATTGAAAGCAAACATACTTAAGTTAAACTAAAAAAACTGAGGGTAGATATATCCAAACTAATCTATATAAAAAAGAAAGTGAGTGAGATATACACGTCCATAACAAAATTGAGAAGCTTTAATAATTTTTTTAATGACATACAATACCCAAATTCAAATATTGATACCCCTAACAATCACTGAAATTACAACTTCCACATTTGGACAAGTAAAAAAAAAAAATTCTTAAAGTTCGAAAGTAGAAAACAGTCCATCTAATCAATATTTACAATATGAATTAAAATTAATTTAACCAACGGTTTCGCAAATTCACAAATTTATAATCCAAATCTGAATACTAAAAAAGAGTGGCAAAGCCGAAGAATGAAAAATAAGCGGTGCAAGAAATAATTAAATAAAAAAAAAATAAATCTGTGAAATATACTTTACATAATCAGAAATATATTGTGAAAAAAAGAAAAACACATCAGTTGAGCACTTTAAGAGCGAAAATGGAAATATAAACTCAAACTAGTTAATTACTGTTTGAACCTAATAAATCTCAACTATTCTCCCATCTAAAATTAATATAAGAAACTAAAGTTACAAACATCATAGACTAGTAAGCTGTAGTTGGTATACCCCGAGCAGTATATTCAAAGGGGAGAAGAAAAACCCAAGCAAAAAATTGTACTTTTAAATTTTCACTTTTTTGAACTTTATGCAAAAAAAAAATTACCCTAATGTGAAGAAACTAATGTTTGAGGTGGGATTATTGAGAAATCAAATTAAATCGGAAAAAAAGGGGGTTGATATACTTAAATATATTGACAACAGATGTCTACACAAGACTAAAAAGTTAGCAGTCTCTCAACACCATTTCCTGGCACCGTGATATGCCCGATTAATTATTATTATTTGAAAAAAAAATAAAAATTCCCAATAAATCTTCAGTCCAATAAACATATGTCACAAAAGGCTATAAACAAACAATATACTTACCAGCAACTCTGTCTGAACTGACTATTAATTCAATTTATTAAACAACAAAATATGTAAGAAAACAATGAATAAAAAAAACAAAAACAAATATAAAAAGGAAGTACTAACTTGACGAATTGATGTGGCAGAAGTCTGAACTCCCTGAGTTCCCAATAAGTTTGATGGCTGAGTTGTCATTATGAGAGAAGCTGGTGGAGGTGGTGGAGGAGTTTAACGTGGAGGAGAATGATCAGTAGAACGTGATCTTTTGCGCTTACGTTTCTCTGGCGAGGGTTTGTTCTGACTACTAAATTTGGAATTGCACCATAAACAGAAGGGCTTTACATAATTGAGACCAAATCAAAATACTTTAATATTTTTTCTCATTCTAAGTAATTATAAAAAGACACCCAGATGACAAATAAAAGTAAGAAAAGAATTCATAATTTTATAAACAAGATTCAAATAAATTATTAGTTAGGAGATAGCAATTGAGATTATAAAATTTAGTACGTGTATTTTCCTGAAAACTCAAAAAAGGATAAAACTCTTTAAGTACATATACCAATACACAAACAAAAAATATATCTTACAATAACAAACTAATCAAACCTTTACAAAATTATGTTAAAATATTCATTATAGTAGCTAATAAAAGAATCTCACTTAAACTAAAAAGGAATATTACAGTTATACTCTTTAGCTAATTTTGCTTGCGATACTGGTAGAGTGGTGTATGGACCCTGATAATTAAACTGCTGTGACCATAGATTCAGGTATGTATCTCAGTCCTTCAGTCTCGTCTTCAGAATCAGTCACTTCAAAATCTGCACCCATTTCTGTTGTTTAAAAACAGTTGAGAAAAAATAAATAAATTTACATTATATTATTATTATTATTATTTTTATATTATTAGTATTATATATAGTAGATATCATAAATATAATATATATATATATAATAAATATAAATATATAATATTAATTATATATAATATATAATAAATATATACATAATATTATAATATATAATATATATCTTTCTTCTCTTTAATCTCCTCTTGGCCAAGCCTGGTAAGGATGCGTCATGCACTATAAATAATAAAATAAATAAAATATAAATATAGTAAAGAATTAGTATATTAATATAATAATAATATTATATATATATAATATAAAAAAATTAGACAGTCGCACAAGAACCCACTGCTAACCAGATCGATCAGCATTGATAGCATTGAGGAGCGGACCTGCAGGAATGTGAACAGATATCCCAAATGGGAAATTCGTATGAAATGAACACGGGGGGAAAGTAGCGGGAGTAAAAAAAGCTAAAAAAACGAATGAAACATCAATTATAAAAGTGAAGAAACAGCGTGATAATTTCAAATTACTGGATGATGACTGAAGGAAAGATCAGCGAGAGAGATAGGCGAAGGAATAAAGAAGTTCTCAACGACGGAGCATATACCCATACTGGAAAGAAAAGCTATACAACAATGAAATGTTAATATAAACAAACTGAACATACTAGATACGACGAACGCACACACAACACAAATGAAAGAGTGGAGCGCGGAGATAAGGGGCTTGAACCTAGAGACCAACTATTAGAGAGCACACACACCTAAATGACAACATCAGAGTAAATATCAAAGAGATATAGTCGATCAGATACATACCTTATAAAGATGTCTGGAGAATGACGACTACGGGGAGAGCTGAATTTGGATCAATAACTAACTATACAACAGAATCGAACGAATGGAGGACCTCAAGAGAATGGAAAGGAACCTGGACCAACAAAGATGCTGAATGACCTGCCGTAGACCTGACACCGAAAATGAAGATGCGTGAAAGTCGAGAACGGTCAGGATGTCATGTGATGGAGAGAGAAGAATGTACGAAGATAGAAACCACGGGAGGAGGTTCTGCAGAGGCGACACCTGACATAATACAGACTACAAGCGAATTGAAAAGATGAATAAGGTTATATATATAATATATATATATATAAATAAATAACATAAATATATATAATATATATATATATATATATATAAATATAAAAAATAAAATTACTAATAATCAAAATTACCATCAATTTCCATATACTGAGTTCGCTTCGATTGTAATTTGGCTTGGATTGATCCACAATAAAGCGTGCCATTCCGTTTCTATGCTTGCATCCACTTGAAGACACGAGCATAGGAATATAGTCTCTTTCTCAATAGTCCATTCAATATGCTGTTTGGGCCAGCCAACCTAATAAACCGCTATATAATATAAAATAATAAAAATATATATTCTTAAGATATATAAATAATATATAAATATATATTATATATAAATAAAATATAATTTATCTATACAGCTGCCCTTGCTAACCACATAATATGTTATGTGCTCAACATGCACAAATTAACGAACAAGTGTTTCAAATATTCACAAAATTCGTGAGAAAGCAGGTCACCCCTTTTGCTACGAGGGCAACGCAATGGTGGTGGAAGTCGAGCCCCTCCAGTTGTAGTACCTATAGTGAAAAATCCATGTTAAAAAAAAGGTAATTTCATAAAATATTGTAATAACTGGTTAGCTACTTAATTACATAAATTCATTCTCTTAAAAATTAAATGTATAAAAACTATTAAATAAGTATTTCTAAATAATTATATAAAACCAATTATAATAAGAAATAAAAATTAAAGCAGAATGAAGGTATTTTAATAACCGCCAAAATGAGAAAGAGAGGTTCAAACTTTACCAAAGAGATACCAAATTAAAAAGAAACTGACCGATGAATACAGATTTTCTAAAAAATTTAGAAGACATGAGTAAACTTAATTGCCTACTAACACTTTCATAACAATAATGCTTAGAACTTAGGAACTTAACTAAATATTCACCATCAATTTTACCTTTTGAATGCATTGGAAGGTAAAAAATAAAAAAAAGTCTTTTCCGTTGATAAAAATTATGTAACAAACTTAAGAATTTGATATCTGATATACAAACAAATATTAACAAATTTGCCATAACAAGTGAAAATTTTACAAATTCACTTATTGTAATACTTATTTTCAAATTGGAATTCAGGTTCATATCAATAGTCATCTATTTATTATCTCAATCGGTTATTTACTAATGCAAAAACTATCCTCAGGTCCTGGAACAAGATACAAGTATAGAAAAAGATTTAAGATACTTCTTATACTTCATCTGCAGCCGCATATAAAAAGAAAAGAATTTGAAATTGGTCTCTATATGTGCAAATCTTTAAATCGTATCATTCTGAGTATTTAATATAAAAAGACGATTGATTATTTGGGGTAATCTTCACTTAATATAATAAAAAACAAATGAAAATAAAAATTAAAAAAAAAGTTTTAGGCGGGAGAACTCAAACCAACATATCTTGGAACACAAATGATGAAAACATCGCTGACATATATACTTAATATTAAAGAATTTAACATTCTGACATCACCTTACACTCTAAATACTAAAACCCATTCCTGAGAGGAAAAAAAGGAATTTTTGGCATAGCGAAGAAATTAGGAAGTGGTCATAATGAAAGAAAGATAATGAAACATTTGGAAGGGTAGATTACATGGAGTCTATGGTGCACTAAAATGCAAATAAAAAAGTAGGTCCTATGGAGATAAAAACAAATAATACCGGTATATATATAATAATGTGAATCATGTTTCACAAAGATTCTAATCCCACCCTCCCTCACACTTTCTCTAATTTTTCCAACCTACCTGAAATTCCATAATTCTCAAAGATTTATGCCAGTGGCATATGAGTAGTTTTAATCAAACTGTGTATTAAACTAAGAATAAACATATTAAGTAATTTCTAAAATAAGAAAATTTTAATAATAGAGTGGTAGAAAACCAAATTTATTAAATAAGACAAGTAAATTATTATTATGGCTAATTTATCATTTTGTAAAGTTTCTTGAGAAGTTTCCCTTAAAACTTGCATTAAAATTTAAAACAAAATTAAATTAAACACATGTTTAAGAAATACAAACTATTATGTTTACTCTTTACTTACGTTTCAGCTATAGTGTTAAGCATTTCATCATTAACAGCTCGTCTTATCTCTGCACGATGTCTCTCAACAGGAATAGCAAACATATTTTGTAAATCATTAAGTAATTTCTTTTTTTCTTTTGTGAGTTCACCTTGGGCACGTAGGACTGAAACTATTTTACTGTATGTCGACAACTCTAAAGAAAAGAATTATTTTTTTTAAGGAAAATTTTACTCGACTCATATGGCATGTTTTTTTATTTTACTTTTTGTAAGTTGCTTTTGGTTTTTTAGTTGATAGCTTGTGATCTGTCAGTTCTTTTAGTTTGCTTCTTTTTCTGTTTTAAGAAAATATGTTGTAGATTTGATTCACCATATATTAATTAGAGTAATTTTTTTTATCATCGCTTGTTTGAAGTATTTCTTTTTACTATAGGTAAGGGTTAGATTTTTTATTTATTATTATTATTATTATTTTATTATTATTATTATTATTATTATTATTAGTTATATATTGTTATCTATTGAGGTAGAGTGCGCACTCGCAGCGATGATTAACTCCATTGGTAATGGTGTGGTAGGTGTGTACATGATCTTCTGCTAGTAGCCTTAATGGTTCGTCTTATCTCTTCTTGTGTGTTGGCAACTATATGCCATCTCATGCTCCAGAAACATTCTTGAACGAAATGCACCCTTATAATCCCCATCCATATGACAGCTTAGTTTATGAATCCCTACCTCCTCTCAACGAGATCTATGCCATCGAATCCTATCGCCTTATATCCATAGGCGATTGTAGTGGGTGAGAAAAAATGCCCTGACCCACAAACGTTGTTTTAATGCGTTTGCGTAGAAGGCGGATAAAAGGACAGTGTGTTGGGTTGGCGTCCCCACTACCACTATCTTTTGCCAAGGATGTGATGCAATGGCCATCGGCAGAAGGTCGTGATTCAGGGGCATAAGCGACATTCCTAATATCTTTTGGCGAAAATGTATGAATCGTATGGGTGGGTGGGAATTTAAATATTTAGTATATTGTTGGATGAGGGAACGGATGATGCAGAGTGTAGTCAGGAAATGTGAATGGTGGGAAGTGGCTGGTGGCAATTAATCGTTGGTGGGAATTAAAGGCACTAAAGTCTTAAGAGTGCGCTTAGGTCTCGTTACATGTAGGGTATGTTGTTTCATACCTCTGGAAATTGTGTTAATGTATAGTAGTGGAAACAGGGTCTATATTAAGAGGTTTAGACCATAAGTACAATTGTTATTGATGGACACAATGTCTTTAAGGGGTGTGCTAGGTGTGAGAAGAATTGAATAAAAGAGGAATGACGCATTAAAGGTTGTGTGGTGTGAAGAAGGAGTGAATGAGAATAAATGAAAGTAACATTGATGTGGTTTGGCATGTGGACAGGAATGGTGATCAGTCGGTTGGGGCAAGCGGAATGCTTATAGTGGTGAGCTGTTATTGGGGAATGGACAGCTGGGAGCCAGAAGAAAGTGGATTGGGTCCGTAAAGAAGCTGGAGGAGAGGAATGTGAAGTTTGGCAGAGGGCGCCAGAAGAAAAGGTACTAATAGGAATGAATGAATGGCGGGGTTTTATGAGGGTGTATGTTTGTGGTCCATCTGGGCGAAGGAATGAACCCTACATTGACGAGATACCATAGTGAGGTCCGCCGCTGTCCCGTGAAGTTCTAGGGTGGATTTTCT
This sequence comes from Trachelipus rathkii, assembly GCA_015478945.1. Classification (NCBI taxonomy): domain Eukaryota; kingdom Metazoa; phylum Arthropoda; class Malacostraca; order Isopoda; family Trachelipodidae; genus Trachelipus; species Trachelipus rathkii. The sequence goes on from JABUQX010005948.1 coordinate 11,569, forward strand.
GACTGCGACGAGTTCTCGCTAAAGGGTATAAAGGGGGCGGTATTCGTCATATTCTTCTACTACTTTTCTGTTTCCGGTGCATGTATGGCACCTTACCTCCAGTCTTGGGGAGAGAAGGTGAGTGATTATTATTATTATTATTATTATTATTATTATTATTATTATTATTTTATTATTATTATTTTATTATTATTATTATTATTATTTCCAGAATTGTCTTATAACATTACTTTTTCAAACATTCCATTGTCGAGAGTGGATCCCGCAAGGAAAAGATACTGTTGTACTGGCATCAAAGGCTGTTAACCAGTGGACAGGTTATAGAATGGCTAGACAAGCTTCAAGGTAAGAATTAGTATATAGTATTTTCCTCACTGCACCAGGAAGTTCTGTATCATCATCGCACTGCACCGCACCCCACCCCACCCCACCCCACCCCATTGCCCCCACCCCATTGCGCATAGTATATAGCGATTGGTTACATTCATATCCATATATTTATTGTTTCAATGAAGGATCCTCTTTACCGGATAGTCCGTTTCTGATATAGTGTCCTGGTGAAAATATCAAGAATATTAAGAATAGAAGGAGGTTAGAGTTGTTTCCATAGAAGAAATTATAGTTGTGTGAAAGATTGGCAAGTAGATAGATGAAAAAGCTAAGTTATTGAGGCATTGAAAACATCCATGTTTTCTTTAACACAAAGTTCTATTGGTATCAGAAAGATCAGAAGTCTGTTATTTCAAGGCTATCTTCCTAGCATCATTTATTTGATGTTGAATGAGTCGTCTTTCAAATTGGAAGGAATAATGATCACCCTAAGAGTGGAGAGGACGCACAATAACAGATAGATCATTGATGTAAAATAAAAAAATAAAAAAAAGTTGGGGATAGAACAAAATTCTGACGAACACCACTAGGGATAGATTTAA